>JBAMDN010001124.1:0-34268 GCA_037074945.1 Tetracladium marchalianum
AGAAGCAGTAGCACTCGCAACCTCTGAAGCCAAAGGCTTGATATACACCGAATCCTCGGAGCCCGACTCCAGCCACGTAATCAAATCCAATCTCTCCACGAAAGGGAGACTCTGTATTGCGCCCCCAGCTCCTCCAGCTGCTGCGAGATCACCGTTCAGGGCTGTTGCCGCGGCATTGTATTCCGGGATAGTTAACTCGCGCTTCAGCCATGCGAGGTATATGCTTCGAAGATCAATGTGCTTGTCTGAGGAGACGAATCGTGTGGGAGCTGTCAGGGGGATGGCAATGCGAGGGGAGGAGAATTGAAGGAAAGTCGCGGCTGCTAAGCTGAGGTCGACATCTGAGGATTGAGTTGCGTCTGCGGATCGGGTAGGTATGCAGGGACTCTCTGTGGCTATGGATTGGCGCAAAAGTAAGAGAGCATCGTGTTGAGCTGGATCATATTCTGCCATTTTTTGGAATTGTGTTATGGGGAGAAACTTGTAATGGGGAATTGTCGCGATGCTGTTGACCTTGTTCCTGTTCCGCTTGAGCACAAAATGGCAGAGCCTCCGGAGGCAAGTTTTTCCGGCCGGTAACACCTCGACGCTTCCTCACCTCTCTGTGAATTTGTTCACCTGTAATTTAGTACTTTTGTTGCTGCTCTTGTTATTATTACTTAAAATTACCGAGCACCACCGATGATCTGCAATCCGACTTCATCATGATCACTTTTACGTCTCCTCAGTGTTTTTGGGTTTGTCTATAGCAACAAAGCAGTGCGCATACTCTTCAAGCAATTCACTGAGATATATCCAGCAAGGGTCAGAGCTCTTCACGTCCTTCTTTCTTATAAGAAGCAGTTTTCTTTCTACCATGATAAACACACACTCCACTGCCTTTCCCAATGTATTTTGGATGCTTCGGACACAACGGACTGCTAGGTAAATGCTCTGGAAGGTTCAACTCAAAAGGTGAAATTGGTGGCGGGCCAGCAAGATTAGGTTTTACAGGTTCTTCAGGCTCTATGATGAGTTTCGATAATAGCTGTTCGGTCAATTTCCCTGGTGCTAAATGATATCCGGTGTCAGTCTTCCTTAATTGAGGTGTTGGTATTGGTGTACCACCACTTGACCGGGACTTTGGAGAGCTTGAGTTATTGCTCGATACTGTCCCTGGGATGCAGCTGCTGGCTGGAAATTCCACATCAAAGAAGAGACCATGAGACGTGAGATGAGGTGTTGCTGGTGACATAGCAGGCGTCTTGATTCGCGTTGCCTCCTAAGATTTCCCGTTAGAAGGATGCAACATTAGGGGCTTGGTAAGGCCTTACTGAAGGAAGAAAGTTAGGCACATCCGGGTCCACGTCTGAGATGCCGACTTTTTAGCTCATGAGCATTTTAGGTTTCAACAAGGTGGATTAGCTTTTACTATTTGGATAAAACTGGCCATCTTGCCCTCGATATGAACTAGCTGCGTCTGGGGTAGCCGAAGGAGTTTTGCCTTGTAAGATCCGGTGTACTGAGCTTGTGACGGAAATCAAAGAGGCAAATGATGCCCTTTGGTGCCATGGTGCGAGGCCAAAGCGGCGAGACCTGAAGGGCGAGTTTGGAGTCATTGGACTTGCAGCCTCAAGGTGTCCTCTCATTCTCTCGGTATGCTTTTTCTGTGAATGCTCGAGATAATTGCTGGCACCTTGAGCACCATTTTCGTTTGAGATGCCACACCTGGAACGTCTGGGAATGAATTGCCGTCATCAGTGACCTGTTCTCATTAGCTTGAGTGAAAATTGACGGGCACAAAACGTATACCATCTGGCGTTTTGAGACAAGTTTACCTCCAACGTTTCTTTTGGTCTTGCAGTAGAGACCTTCAGGTATGCCAGCAGGAGATGTGAAATGCGGATATGTAGGGCTCATGTAACTGAAGCCTAATCGAAGTTTCTCCAATCGAGATTCGGCGTTACTTTTCTTGGACATACTTGACGTGCTGGATGTAGTCCTTTCTATGGTACCTAAAGTGGGGATATCGAAAGACTTTTTGAAAAGTGTAGATGCAGCAGATGACTTTTGAGCTACACTACTACTTCTTCTTCGGTTTGGAGATCGATTATACCACCTTTTGGGCGATTCTTCCTTCCTTTGACCAAGGCTGACCCATTCTCTTTCGGCCCAATAGCCCTCTGGAAACCAAACCCATTCCATCCCCTTCTTTGCAAGGCGCGGGGGGTCTGCCGGGTGCCGAAGAGACGATTCGTAGAAATCAGGACCGCTCACTGCGTCTCTCGTTCTGCTGTTCCAGTCTGTATTGCTAGGGTTTCTTTGAGGCCGCGATAGCGACGAATTCATCGAATCGGAGGTTTCATCGCGGCGGCTCGTGCTATTCTGTGAAGAAGGGGAATGGTATTTTCGAATTGACGCCGATTTCGGTGATCTGGTAAAGTCACCCTCGAATGTGCTTGATTTGCGTCTCAGATCTTGATTATCAAGGAGATGCAAGGACGAAGTATGCTCTGAATTTGCAAATTGCGGAGCAGCTCTCTCTACTGCGGCTTTGATCATTATTGAAGATCGGATATAAAAGGATAAGATATTGTTTTATAGGATAGAGTGATTTAGGGGAATGGTGAGGCAGAGGAGGATTAGACGCGGAATTCCCTAGGTTCAAGGGAATTTCCAAGTTCCCAAGGTTGGAGGAAAGACCTAGGTGTATTTCCTGCTATCTTCACTAGTGCGAACTCTAGACACACCAGAGTATACCTTCCAAAATTTATGAACCAAAGAGGGCAGACGCTGCAACGGCGGAAGGAAACATGGTGCGGTAAGCCTTCTCAACGAAACCGGACAGAAAAAAAGGATGACCGCGTAAACCATTTATCCCAAAAAGTTGATCGTGCCGGACAAAAAACGAGGATGAGGAACTTTCCACCAGAGAAACCTCGTCCCTATGGTCAAGAAAAACAAACATCATGTACACTAGCGCATCAACGAAGCGCAAGATAGAAAGATTATTGCAGAAAACCATCTAGGAAATCAAACGGACGAGAACAAGATTCACGTTGCCTAAAACTTCAAAGCTAAGCCACCATCATATGCTGACGAAATTTCACTCCCCGACTCACTCAAAAGGGTCGAAATAAAGGGTATCATATTCTCACAACTCCTACGTTTCATGCTTTCCTCCATCATTAAATTTTGATTCCTCTTATGAGCTCAAGCCATCTCAAAAACTTGCTTGGGTTGAGTGATTGGTAATTCAATGGGCGCGTGTTGCTGTTGAAACTGTCCTTCCTGTCGTTGCGAATAGCCTTGTTGCTGATGGTATTGCTGATTCTGATGTTGGTGCTGATTTTGTTGTTGATACTGATTCGAAGCATACGGATGCTCACCCTGCCCTTGCTGTTGTTGCTGTTGCGACGGCAAACTTCCATGACTTCCTTGCTGTTGCTGTTGCTGTTGCTGATATTGTCCTGGCGAAGATTGAACGCCAGCATGCTGCCTCTCATTCTCCAAGATTTGATTCCAAGATGATTGTCTGTGAAGTTCGACCGTAGGAGAGCCAGAAGAATTTTGTTGAGACTGATGACTATTATGTCTTTGCATATTTGGTTGAGAATACTGTGGTTGTGGACTTTGACTTGCCGATGCAGCGAGAGTTTGATACAAGACTCTACTTGACGCGGCGGACTCCTGATAAGTCGGACGACCTGAGTGACTTCCCGAGGCCGCGCTGACAGAACTGCGGAGACTGAGCGGTCTAGGGTGAAGAGAATGGTCATCGGATATCTCGCTTCCACTTTCTGACATCGATGTATTGTGAGATTGGGATCTCTGCGCTTGCTCCGTTTCCGCAGCCCAAGACTCGACTCGACTCCGGTTGCTAAATGACTGTGGGTTGAATTCGCTTGTTGGCGAGCCATGTTGCGAGTTTCCCTCACCCTGAGAATTAATCGGAGCAGCTGGCGCGAGCTGTTGCTTCTGTACCATCCGGCTCACCAATGTCGCATGTGCTTTCTTGAGCGTCCCCTTGACAAAACCAACCATCATAAAGTTGCACTTCATTTCCACATCTTCTCGAAGCCAGAGTCCTGTCAAGGGCACTTTAAGGCCCAATTCCACTGGCGCAATAGGTTCCCCCGGCAAAGATCCCCCCATCGTCCATTTCTCTTTGATATTCAACCCGAGCGGTGCGTAGACGTGGATTTGAATTCCGTTTGCAAGATCGTGAAAGCAGGCGTTGTAGGAGACCTTGCCGCTCATCACGCTGCAGAAAGGTCAGCGAGAAGCTTCGGGTATCTGGGCTGGTAGATTTAGAAATCGTCATGCTGGAACAACATACTTTCCAGGAAGATACTGTACACGGTCCGTCAAGGAGTACCACTGGCAGTGGAACTCTTCGGGCGTAGCACTAGACGGCGCTTTGATCGGATGTCTCTCCTCTACCAAAGGGTTGAGATCAATCATTTCTACATGGTTGTGAAGTGTTTCCATGACGGTCTCGCGAGTGATGCCTGCGGGGAGGGGCGTAACAGTTGTGAAGAAGGTCTTTTTCGACATGTTTGCAATATTCTGCTGCTGTTATCTCGTGCTATTGGGTTGATGGTCTTCTTCTTTGTTGTAAACTAGAGGAACAAAAGAGAAGAGAAGGAGGGGAATTTGAGACGTCAGCACGAAGTGCAAGCCGCTCAGTGATATAAACAAAATCTCGTGGTTCCTGAACCCCACCCCCTCCCTGTTCAGTTGATGCACCTGGGTTCGGGCTGCCCGGGGTACTGAAGATGCCGAAAAAAGAGCTTATTTGTGGCTGCTCCGCCTATTTGACGCCCGCCAGGCTGTTTGGATGGCATGTCCATATCTCCAGGTCGGGGAATTCGAGCGTGTGTGGGTGGTTGTTTCGCCTGGAAATCTGAGGTGTCTTGTTCTCACCGGTGGGATACAAAGATAGCGTATGATACAGTTCAGTACATCCCATGAATTCAATCTTCACGTTCGCTTGTCAGCAGCATCCATCACGTGAGTGTATCTGAACCACATCCAAGACTTTTGACGTAGAGCAGTAAGTATAGCAGGCCCTGAAATGCCCTCCATGCCATGCCATGCCAACAGTCAACTGCTGACGGAAAACGACATGGGTGTGCACTGGCCGGATCAGATGAAATCCGAAACGCTGGCTGGCTGTCTTGGCTGCTGTTGGGCTGAGCTGGCGTGCGCCAAGTTGTCAATCTATTCTAGGATCGGGATTTATAATACCGGGAATTCTGGAGCATTGCATTGCGCTGACCAGGCAAGGGAACATTGTTGCAAAAAAAAAATACTCCAAAAAGTACAGCTTCTCTGCTTTTCTTTCCAGGCTCTTAATCCTGGCCATCTTTGCGGTCTTTGAAGGTTGTCCGTGCGGGGAGAGAATATTAATCTTGATACGCAGTTCGGGTATGAGTGCAATATTACACGCTTTAAATCCTTCAACAAACTTGATCTCCATGCTCATATTCGCGAATCTCAAGAACCTCTCCCTCAGTCGAACAAGCTCCCCTTCGAACTTCAAACGTCTGAAGTTTGATCCTACATGTATACTTTTTCAGCAACCTCCACCTAACGAGCGTCTATTCGCAGCTTCAATGTCAAGGCTCGCCATTTCGGCCACCCCGCCATTGTCATCCTAGCATCACGCCCCAGCCTTTGCCGCATTTTATGAGTATATCTTACATCGCCGCCAAAACCAACGCAGCCGCCGCACCTCCCCCAACAACCCAAGGCGCCTTGGTGATCTTGGGCGCACTTCCGGTACTAGTTCTAGAAACATTAACCGCCGTTGCGCTTGCCGAGCCTGAGCCCGAACTTGTCAACACCGCTGGAGCCTGAGTGATAGCCGGTATAGAGCTCTCGACGAAATTACCGGCCGTGATGGTGACGGGCATGAGAGCTGCCGTGAAGTCGTTCGCACTGAAAGTCTCTGTGGTAGCCATGGCAGAGCTGGTTCCGCCTTCCACTTCTGACGAGGTGAAGCTGCATGATCCGTGATCTGTGGTGATGGCACAACCGGAGATGAAGGTCGCGGTGCCACCGTCAGTCAATCTACCTTCTGCTTGGAAATGGACGGTTGAAGTGCCTTGGGTTACGGTGAGGTCATGGTAGAGACCGCATTTTGTGGAATCACCACATGCTAATGCATAGGTGGTTGCAGTTGCATCCTATTCCAGTTTTCCGTCAGTTTTTATCATATCTATTCACAATGGATAGGTCCTGGCTTCAAACTTACAGACGCAACAACAGAGGCCTCGATCTCTTGAGGATCGAATCCAAAAAGCAGCAACCTAGCAGTAGGAAGTGCCGCCTCACCAGCCCCACTAGTCGTTGTTGGACCAGAGGTGATAGTAACAGGGTTAAGGAACTGTTGATAGACCGATGCTATCGCAAAGAAAACGAATCTGTCGTTGCAGGCAGCGCAGTTCCACTGAGCGTTTTGCTGCAGAAGCCATGATCGCTAGTGAGAATGCATCCGACTTCGAGATCCACGAGTGGTGCTGGGGTGGCCCCAAAAGGATCCCCTCCAGGATACGTGATGTCGTAGTTTTCGCCTTTGAAATGGACCGTTGATGGTCCTTTGGTGAATGTCAAAGGCTCAGATAACAAGGTGCATTGCTTTGGGTCTCCACACTTTAAAACATAGGTTGTTGCTGTCGTGTCCTAAGTAGGGTTCTGAATTAGACCACATCTTCGAGTAGTTGGTGGGTGATTTTACTTACTGAAGCAATGATTGATCCGACAAGGGACTCAGGGCTAAATCCAAGCAAGGGTACAGTGAGAGTAGTATTCTCAGCCTCAACCACCGCGCCGAGCAATGCCAAAGCCGAAAGGACGCGTCTGACATACATCTTGCTCGAGTCGACGTCCCTGGAACGTGAAATACTTGCCACACAAGGCCTTGGAAAGCGGATGTAGCGATGGCTTGGTACAAGTACTTTTTGGAGAAACCGCGGGCATAGGGGCGGGATCCACTTTTATTTCCGTATAATCTCGCTTCGAGCGGAACAGTCATTTTCACCATTATGCTACATGTTTTTATTCTCATTAGTTAAGCCAGAAAAAGCGACATAGCTTATTTGGTTAAACACATGCTTGTTTTGGGTTAGTGGTTGGCTCATATTTTGAGAATAGATTGATGGAATCATTGAAAGTAAAGTAACCTTATTTTGAGGATGGAGATTTGGGGTAATTGTTCCGGTGGGATTAGTATGGGGAAGTGATGTGAGTGGAGGGGATGGAGGAGGAGGAGCGGGGAAAAGTGTCGTGTATACGAGATAGGTAAAGGTCGCCGGAGCGAGGAAGGAAAGAGAAGTGCTATAATGTGGAGATGTTAGGTCTGGAGAATGAATTATATGCATTTCTGTTTCTTGAGAGTTTGTAATGAAGTGAAAGATTTAGGGCGAGGTGTTTTGTTGCACATCGCAACCAACCTCAGCAGGGCTTGCTGAGTTCACTATGAAGTTCTAAGAACCGAATTAAGTCTGGGTCACAGCTTGATGGAGTTTGGTGGGTCTAGGCAAGGTTTTTTGTTATACATCGCAGCCTCAACATGGCTTGTTGGGTTGTAGGGTTAGAGGCTTTTGTTGCATCTCCTGTCGTTGAAAGCTCGTTCTGATATTGAAATCTGTTCCATGTTGAAGGTCTGGGCCCGGATTGATACTTTATGAGGAGCATTGCATGTAACGCCCTGTCATGTGGAAGGCGAAGACTGAGCACAACAGAAGGTGATAAAGTAAACAAGATGCTTTTCATGGACACTGATTGCATGAGTGTCGACGGCATAAGACTTACCCCTCTGTCAATTGTCCACCTCCGTATTACAGAGCTAGCTGAGACACAACCGCCAACAACGCCCTGCAAATAACAGTATACAAAGAGAACACTTTCGGTTCCCCTTGGAATTAGACTATAGAAAGCCGCAACATTGGAGGTTCTACCCTCACCTCAAACGCCGATGATAATCAGCCTGGTAAAGAGTCTAGTATCCGCAAATCAGCACCAAAAATTGGGAATTCCTTACTTGAGTGCACTCACTTTGTGCGAATCAATTTGACTACCAACATCTCAGCCCTCATCCCAAACGGCGCTACATTCAGTGACAAAATTGAGCCACAACTAATCTTATCGATGTCTCAGCAATTAGGAGTATATAGCTTTTTTCCCTACATCGTATTCAAATTAAGATTGAGCCATATAAGCGCAAGATGCCGATTTGCGGTTGAAGTGTTGACATGTACATCTTCACAGAACCTTGAACGTATGTTCCCTAAGCTTGGTGCAAGAACGGAGGACGACCCTTGGCAGAATAGAATATCAGATCTCTCAAGCACGCATGAGAATGGCGAAAGCGTTCATGAAAGTACCTGAGGATCTATGTACTTGAAGACGAGCAAATGAAACGGCTGGAAGTGGGAGTATGCACCACCGGGAGAAATGTAAGAATGCAGTTTGAGAGAAACGCACTGAAAGCCTGAGAGAGCGGTTTTCGGTAGACAAAAAATATAAAATGGGTATCTGAGTTGCAGGTGGCTTTGCTATGTACAGAACGAATGGGTCTTGCGGAATATCTGCATGTCTTCAACAATTCGTGGTCTTGGCAGAACCACTTCCCAACCACTTGCCGATCCATCCCCCAACTCGTATCTAAGTCGTCCACATATTCCTTCCAAAGTCTCCCTCCCTAAATTTCAAGAACTCTGTTTTCGCCTGTTTCATTCATAGCCAATGAAGAAGTATACTACAAAAGTAATGGCCAGCACCAAACTTCCAGCGCAGTCAAGGTGTCTATGGTAGCATACCTTTCTCTACTCCTCGAAAATCTCTACAAAACCGGAGTCAAAGATGCCTCGAGCCTGAATGTTCTTTATCCCACCTTTTCAAATGTTCGGGTCAGGAACTAAATGGCCTGACCTCTTGAAATAAAACTCCCCGCTGCTCCTAATAGACCGGAAAAAAGACATGTATGCAATGAAATCAGAACAATCGCTTCACTAACAAAGTGAAATCAGAACAACTACCGACTATGCTCCGACCAACTCCGCCGAAGCAGACCCAAGGCCCGTCTTCTGATTCGGCTGGTACATCTGAAACCACGTTGCCAATTTCGACCAGCAAAACTTCCTATCCGAGCCCGTCGTTACCGGCACTCCAGGAGATATTCACAGCCCAAGAAACAGCCACACACTTATTGTCAGTGGGATTCTGCGCATTCCATTCCACAGCCAATTGGAGCAGCGAAGGAGCGAACACTGGACTCCCAAGATCAATTTTCCGTCCGTTTATACCTATGATGTTGGTGTCGCAGAGGGTGGTGAATGTGCTGCTGCCCGAGGTGATGCGCGTCGCTTTGGAGACATCCGGCGTCATCGGGGGTTTCGGTTGATGTTGGAGTTGGTGATGACGAGGTTGTACTCGTGCCTGTGCTTGTGCTTATTGAGGATTTCGTGGGTTCCTGATTACTTGAATTGGCATCTGTCACCGATGTTGGAGTCGTGTCTTGAGGATTTTGTGTAATTGACGCTGGCGTCTGCGAATCACTTCCAGAAACTTCAGATTTCAGATCAATTGGTTAACGATCCGTGTATATAAATTAAAAAAAAAACCACGACCAAAGAAAGTAAATGCGCAAAACTGGAAAGGGACGTGAATTTGATGAGGTACCTTTTACTATTCTTTGCTGTGAGGATGCAAATGTAATCCCCACCAACAGCACCTCTCCTATGACAAGCACAGCAATTACAAGTACGAGCCAGAAAACTAGCGGACTTAAACCGCATATCCTTTTCTTCTTCACTTCGCCATTTTTTTTATTACTGCAGCATCCTCCTTCTGCGTTCGAATAAATTGCTTCTTTCCCTGAATATGCCCCTCGGGTCCGATGTTTGGTATGACTTGTTTTTGTTGCTGGTCTCGCGCAAATTGCGTTGGAGGGGGTTTCAGAGGTTGGAGCCCCGATTGGTATTTGTGTGGTGACAAACCCATTATTTATGATCATAGAAAGAGAGATAAAAAGAATATGAAATAACAGACAAAATGAAACCGAATCAGTGGAGAGACGAAATGAAGGATGGAAATCAAGGAAGGGGCGAGTGCCATGTTAAACTCAAGCCAAGCGCTGGTATGCTCAGATGTGGCACAGCAAGGAGGCTGTAGGCGTGCCGCTCCGCCAAAACCCCTGGTTGAGATATACTGTCTTTCGATTGGATGTAAGCAACATCAAAAGAAGATTAGCATCTTTATCTTCAATGTTGGTGTTTCGGATACAAGAGAATAAGTGCGCTTACTTCATGTGAGAAAGCTTTATAGCGATGCCAAAGAGAATCTTTGAGCGGATGATGGCGCTCGCACTGCTCGGTACTTCAGAAGCTCTCTGCCATCATTCTCGCGGTTTTTCTTCATGTTCACGCTTTCTTGAGCTAAAGCCAGTGCTATTCTACACCAGATTGCCAGCAAACTAATATATTTTGCTACGCGAATGAGCCCTGACATGAACAATACTCCCTCACCTCGCGGGCGGATTCTTGTACGAAAATCCGGCCGAAGACAAAGAAGAACGGGAAAGAAGATGGTCGGGATCACATCGTCGAATACTCCATACAGATAGGAAAGAGCTCATTTTAACGCAAAGGCCAAACGTAAGTATAATTGTCTTTCTTGATAGTAAGAGCAAATCTTTCAACGTTCCTCGCGCCAATCGTTTCCCTAAGAAACGCACTCCAGAAGTCAAGTTACAGTATGCAACGCTGACGATCAAATAAAATAGAAAGGTCTGTCGCGAAAAGCTCGCCCGAATTGCCTCCAAGGGCAATTCGAATTTTCAACAAGGATTGGTCCAGAAACCCAATCAAATGGGAGCGCCATTGTTGAGAAGATGACACGCGCCTGGTTCCCATATCGTGTCAAACATTGTGATTGAGTTCGCTAAGAACATGAAATACGTCGGGATCTGTCAATACATGCAAGCACTCACTCAAGCTCCATTAGCAAGCGACCAAACGCTGACCGCGATGTTCCATTATCAGTCTTTTAGATCCCTCCCTCTTTCCTCTGGTACGTACCGGAGAACTCCTCCGCAGATATACGGTCCCATCTGGAGATGACATCTCTTCTCTGCGGCTAGTCCTATAGTTTTGACAGTAGTATTGAGTTGCGTTGCTCCCACTGGTTTCTCTCAATCAATGAATGCGCTCATCTTGGTAACTTGCGGTGCAATAGGGCGACCCGAAAAGTTCCATCGGATTCCTTACCGGCCATAACCCACCTCGGGTAAAGCTTCATCAAGTGATGCGATGTTGCCGGACCTCAGGGCTTGTACTAGGAGCAGCTTTACTGGAGACAATGTTGAGCGCGGGTCGCTCAGGGTCGGCAGGGGCACATCGCGGTTGTCATTTGACAGTTTCCCATGATCTGTAAGTGGTTGTATAGAGGCATGATTGGCGGAGCTCTTGACGTACTCTTTGTTCTTTTGGAATTCGATCACTACACTCAAGACGAGATTTTGTAGCAAGACCTCCCCCGGCAATACCTTTAGCGTCAAGTAACGCCAACGCAGTTCCCCAATGAAAACTTACTGCTGGCGATCTCATCACCTCTGCAGCATAATGCTGACAGCAAAACAACAGTAAGGCCTTTTTGGATTGTTATGTCCCAACTGCGCGTGCCCTCCTTAATGGCTGTCTTGAACCAGCTTCTAAGCATCTTTGGACAATGACAATGCCTATCCATTGTTGCTGGACCCTGAATTTGTCCCGTGACCGCTGAAATTACGTGCCTGGGGCACCCCGTTGTCTACAAGATCGTGTCCTCTCTCTTTTGAGGAAAATTCTATCCTCCACAACGATCTTCATCATGAATCTAATACCTTTGGATCCTGCATTCTCAAGCTTCTCCTTGATGGTAGTAACTCTAAGTCAGAGGAGTTAAATGCATCTTCGTCAGCCACTATGGCGGGTGTGAATCACGATATAATTAGCAGATGAATCGAATAAAATGACAATGTAGAGAACGAGCACGGCTTACCTCATGGTGAACCAGTCGTTTCCTTGAGTGAGGGTCAAATCGAGTGATGGTTCACTTGGCTTTGGAACGATGGACGAGAGAGGAAAGCTTTTTATATTTCTAGGGGAAATGGAATATTGTATGGAATTTGGTGAGAATGAGGGAGATAGACTGTAAGTGATATTGCGAAGAATGGGAGGCAGAGGCTTTGGGTGGATGCCAGTGTCTGTTCCGTGCGATTGGCCGTTCGTCGAGGCGATCGGTGGCCGCGTCGGGAGCTCAATGGCCTCGCGGGCAGAGATTTTTACTCACAGATGGTGCGCTTGGAAGCGGCGGAGACCTGGGCACGCATGGCAGGGCGAGCGGCCTTGGTGGCCATCTGGCCGGTGAGGCGGGCAGCGGAGACGCGGGAGGGCAGCCATTGCGATGGTTGTAGAGGGGAGTGGTGGTGGTTTGGTTGGGAGTTGAAGGTTTGAGTGATGGATGATGGAGAGAGCTCAAGCAAAGGAAGAGAAGAGGAGAGTGGAAGGAAGGAAAAGGGAAGCGAGGGAAAAAGTCAGAAAGCTGGGGGTCCCACTAGGTGCTGGAGTCTTGTGTCCCAGTTACCAGGTTAACCTTAGCAATACGTAACTGAACGAGTAGGGTTATCCACGTATTGCTAAGGTTAACCTGGTAACTGGGACACAAGACTCCAGGACCTAGTGGGACCCCCAGCTTTCTGACTTTTTCCCTCGCTTCCCTTTTCCTTCCTTCCACTCTCCTCTTCTCTTCCTTTGCTTGAGCTCTCTCCATCATCCATCACTCAAACCTTCAACTCCCAACCAAACCACCACCACTCCCCTCTACAACCATCGCAATGGCTGCCCTCCGCGTCTCCGCTGCCCGCCTCACCGGCCAGATGGCCACCAAGGCCGCTCGCCCTGCCATGCGTGCCCAGGTCTCCGCCGCTTCCAAGCGCACCATCTGTGAGTAAAAATCTCTGCCCGCGAGGCCATTGAGCTCCGACGCGGCCACCGATCGCCTCGACGAACGGCCAATCGCACGGACAAGTAGACTACGAGTCCGCCAAAGCCTCTGCCTCCCCCATTCTTCGCAATATCACTTTACAGTCTATCTCCCTCATTCTCACCAAATTCCATACAATATTCCATTTCCCCTAGAAATATAAAAAGCTTTCCTCTCTCGTCCATCGTTCCAAAGCCAAGTGAACCATCACTCGATTTGACCCTCACTCAAGGAAACGACTCGTTAGCCATGAGGTAAGCCGTGCTCGTTCTCTACATTGTCATTTTATTCGATTCATCTGCTAATTATCTCGTGATTCACACCCGCCATAGTGGCTGACGAAGATGCATTTAACTCCTCTGACTTAGAGTTCTCCCCAGTCAAGGAGAAGCTTGAGAATGCAGGATCCAAAGGTATTCAGTTCATGATGAAGATCGTTGTGGAGGATAGAATTGCCTCAAAAGAGAGAGGACACGATCTTGTAGACAACCGGGGTGCCCCAGGCACGTAATTTCAGCGGTCACTTTGGACAAATTCAGGGTCCAGCAACAATGGATAGGCATTGTCATTGTCCAAAGATGCTTAGAAGCTGGTTCAAGACAGCCATTAAGGAGGGCACGCGCAGTTGGGACATAACAATCCAAAAAGGCCTTACTGTTGTTTTGCTGTCAGCATTATGCTGCAGAGGTGATGAGATCGCCAGCAGTAAGTTTTAGAAAGTCAAGTACATGCGTTGGCGTTACTTGACGCTAAAGGTATTGCCGGGGGAGGTCTTGCTACAAAATCTCGTCTTGAGTGTAGTGATCGAATTCCAAAAGAACAAAGAGTACGTCAAGAGCTCCGCCAATCATGCCTCTATACAACCACTTACAGATCATGGGAAACTGTCAAATGACAACCGCGATGTGCCCCTGCCGACCCTGAGCGACCCCGCGCTCAACATTGTCTGCCCAGTAAAGCTGCTCCTAGTACAAGCCCTGAGGTCCGGCAACATCGCATCACTTGATGAAGCTTTACCCGAGGTGGGTTATCGCCGAGTTAGACCAATCCAATGGAACTTTTCGGGTCGCCCTATTGCACCGCAAGTTACCAAGATGAGCGCATTCATTGATTGAGAGAAACCAGTGGGAGCAACGCAACTCAATACTACTGTCAAAACTATAGGACTAGCCGCAGAGAAGAGATGTCATATTGCCAGATCGGACCGTATATCTGCGGAGGAGTTCTCCGGTACGTACCAGAGGAAAGAGGGAGGGATCTAAAAGACTGATAATGGAACATCGCGGTCAGCGTTTGGTCGCTTGCTAATGGAGCTTGAGTGAGTGCTTGCATGTATTGACAGATCCCGACGTATTTCATGTTCTTAGCGAACTCAATCACAATGTTTGACACGATATGGGAACCAGGCGCGTGTCATCTTCTCAACAATGGCGCTCCCATTTGATTGGGTTTCTGGACCAATCCTTGTTGAAAATTCGAATTGCCCTTGGAGGCAATTCAGAGAGCGAGCTTTTCGCGACCAGACCTTTCTATTTTATTTGATCGTCAGCGTTGCATACTGTAACTTGACTTCTGGAGTGCGTTTCTTTAGGGAAACGATTGGCGCGAGGAACGTTGAAAGATTTGCTCTTACTATCAAGAAAGACAATTATACTTACGTTTGGCCTTTGCGTTAAAATGAGCTCTTTCCTATCTGTATGGAGTATTCGACGATGTGATACCGACCATCTTCTTTCCCCGTTCTTCTTTGTCTTCGGCCGGATTTTCGTACAAGAATCCGCCCGCGAGGTGAGGGAGTATTGTTCATGTCAGGGCTCATTCGCGTAGCAAAATATATTAGTTTGCTGGCAATCTGGGTAGAATAGCACTGGCTTTAGCTCAAGAAAAAGTGTGAACATGAAGAAAAACCGCGAGAATGATGGCAGAGAGCTTCTGAAGTACCGAGCAGTGCTAGTGCCATCATCCGCTCAAAGATTCTCTTGGCATCGCTATAAAGCTTTCTCACATGAAGTAAGCGCACTTATTCTCTTGTATCCGAAACACCAACATTGAAGATAAAGATGCTAATCTTCTTTTGATGTTGCTTACATCCAATCGAAAGACAGTATATCTCAACCAGGGGTTTTGGTGGAGCGGCACGCCTACAGCCTCCTTGCTGTGCCACATCTGAGCATACCAGCGCTTGGCTTGAGTTTAACATCGGACTTGCCCCTTCCTTGATTTCCATGCTTCATTTCGTCTCTCCACTGATTCGGTTTCATTTTGTCTGTTATTTCATATTCTTTTTATCTCTCTTTCTATGATCATAAATAATGGGTTTGTCACCACAATACGAATCGGGGCTCGAAGTTGTGAAATCCCCTCCAACGCAATTTACGCGAGACCAGCAACAAAAACAAGTCATACCAAACATCGGACCCGAGGGGCATATTCAGGGAAAGAAGCAATTTATTCGAACGCAGAAGGAGGATACTACGATAATAAAAAAAATGGCGAAGTGAAGAAGAAAAGGATATGCGGTTTAAGTCCGCTAGTTTTCTGGCTCGTACTTGTAATTGCTGTGCTTGTCATCGGAGGTGCTGTTGGTGGGGGAGTTGGTTGGTCCTTAGCAGCAAAGAATAGTAAAAGGTACCTCATACAATTCACGTCCCTTTCCAGTTTTGCGCATTTACTTTCTTTGGTCGTGGTTTTTTTTTAATTTATATACACAGATAGCTAACCAATTGATCTGAAATCTAAAGTTCTGGAAGTGATTCGCAGACGCCAGCGTCAATTACACAAAATCCTCAAGACACGACTCCAACATCGGTGACAGATGCCAATTCAAGTAATCAGGAACCCACGAAATCCTCAATAAGCACAAGCACAGGCACGAGTACAACCTCGTCATCACCAACTCCAACATCAACCGAAACCCCCGATGACGCCGGATGTCTCCAAAGCAACGGCACGCTCATCACCTCGGGCAGCAGCACATTCACCACCCTCTGCGACACCAACATCATAGGTATAAACGGACGGAAAATTGATCTTGGGAGTCCAGTGTTCGCTCCTTCGCTGCGCGCCTGCATCGATAACTGCATGGAATGGAATGCGCAGAATCCCACTGACAATAAGTGTGTGGCTGTTTCTTGGGCTGTGAATATTCCTGGAGTGCCGGTAACGACGGGCTCGGATAGGAAGTTTTGCTGGTCGAAATTGGCAACGTCGTTTCAGATGTACCAGCCGAATCAGAAGACGGGCCTTGGGTCTGCTTCGGCGGTTTTGGTCGGAGCGTAGTCGGTAGTTGTTCTGATTTCACTTTGTTAGTGAAGCGATTGTTCTGATTTCATTGCATACATGTCTTTTTTCCGGCTATTTTGGAGCGGGATTCGGGGAGTTTTATTTCAGAGGATCAGCCATTCAGTTCCTGACCCGAACATTTGAAAAGGTGGGATAAAGAACATTCAGGCTCGAGGCATCTTTGACTCCGGTTTTGTAGAGATTTTCGAGGAGTAGAAAGGTATGCTACCATAGACACCTTGACTGCACTGGAAGTTTGGTGCTGGCCATTACTTTTGTAGTATACTTCTTCATTGGCTATGAATGAAACAGGCGAAAACAGAGTTCTTGAAATTTAGGGAGGGAATCTTGGAAGGAATATGTGGACGACTTACGATACGAGTTGGGAATCATACGCAAGTGGTTGGGAAGTGGTTCTGCCAAGACCACGAATTGTTGAAGACATGCAGATATTCCGCAAGACCCATTCGTTCTGTACATAGCAAAGCCACCTGCAACTCAGATACCCATTTTATATTTTTTGTCTACCGAAAACCGCTCTCTCAGGCTTTCAGTGCGTTTCTCTCAAACTACATTCTACATTTCTCCCGGTGGTGCATACTTCCACTTCCAGCCGTTTCATTTGCTCGTCTTCAAGTACATAGATCCTCAGGTACTTTCATGAACGCTTTCGCCATTCTCATGCGTGCTTGAGAGATCTGATACTCTCATACCACAGAGTTCTCATCCATTCTTGCACCAAGCTTAGGGAACATACGTTCAAGGTTCTGTGAAGATGTACATGTCAACACTTCAACCGCAAATCGGCATCTTGCGCTTATATGGCTCAATCTAAGTTGAATACGATGTAGGGAAGCTATATACTCCTAATTGCTGAGACATCGATAAGATTAGTTGTGGCTGCCAATTTTGTCACTGAATGTAGCGCCGTTTGGGATGAGGGCTGAGATGTTGGTAGTCAAATTGATTCGCACAAAGTGAGTGCACTCAAGTAAGGAATTCCCAATTTTTGGTGCTGATTTGCGGATACTAGACTCTTTACCAGGCTGATTATCATCGGCGTTTGAGGTGAGGGTAGAACCTCCAATGTTGCGGCTTTCTATCGTCTATTTTAAGGGGAACCAAAAGTGTTCTCTTTGTATACTGTTATTTGCAGGGCGTTGTTGGCGGTTGTGTCTCAGCTAGCTCTGTAATACGGAGGTGGACAATTGACAGAGGGGTAAGTCTTATGCTGTTGACACTCATGCAATGAGTGTCCATGAAAAGCATCTTGTTTACTTTATCACCTTCTGTTGTGTCAGTCTTCGCCTTCCACATGACAGGGCGTTACATGCAATGCTCCTCATAAAGTATCAATCCAGGACCAGACCTTCAACATGGAACAGATTTCAATATCAGAACGAGCTTTCAACGCAGGAATATGCAACAAAAGCCTCTAACCCTACAACCCAACAAGCCATGTTGAGGCTGCGATGTATAACAAAAAACCTTGCCTAGACCCACCAAACTCCATCAAGCTGTGACCCAGACTTAATTCGGTTCTTAGAACTTCATAGTGAACTCAGCAAGCCCTGCTGAGGTTGGTTGCGATGTGCAACAAAACACCTCGCCCTAAATCTTTCACTTCATTACAAACTCTCAAGAAACAGAAATGCATATAATTCATTCTCCAGACCTAACATCTCCACATTATAGCACTTCTCTTTCCTTCCTCGCTCCGGCGACCTTTACCTATCTCGTATACACGACACTTTTCCCCGCTCCTCCTCCTCCATCCCCTCCACTCACATCACTTCCCCATACTAATCCCACCGGAACAATTACCCCAAATCTCCATCCTCAAAATAAGGTTACTTTACTTTCAATGATTCCATCAATCTATTCTCAAAATATGAGCCAACCACTAACCCAAAACAAGCATGTGTTTAACCAAATAAGCTATGTCGCTTTTTCTGGCTTAACTAATGAGAATAAAAACATGTAGCATAATGGTGAAAATGACTGTTCCGCTCGAAGCGAGATTATACGGAAATAAAAGTGGATCCCGCCCCTATGCCCCGCGGTTTCTCCAAAAAGTACTTGTACCAAGCCATCGCTACATCCGCTTTCCAAGACCTTGTGTGGCAAGTATTTCACGTTCCAGGGACGTCGACTCAGCAAGATGTATGTCAGACGCGTCCTTTCGGCTTTGGCATTGCTCGGCGCGGTGGTTGAGGCTGAGAATACTACTCTCACTGTACCCTTGCTTGGATTTAGCCCTGAGTCCCTTGTCGGATCAATCATTGCTTCAGTAAGTAAAATCACCCACCAACTACTCGAAGATGTGGTCTAATTCAGAACCCTACTTAGGACACGACAGCAACAACCTATGTTTTAAAGTGTGGAGACCCAAAGCAATGCACCTTGTTATCTGAGCCTTTGACATTCACCAAAGGACCATCAACGGTCCATTTCAAAGGCGAAAACTACGACATCACGTATCCTGGAGGGGATCCTTGGGCCACCCCAGCACCACTCGTGGATCTCGAAGTCGGATGCATTCTCACTAGCGATCATGGCTTCTGCAGCAAAACGCTGAGTGGAACTGCGCTGCCTGCAACGACAGATTCGTTTTCTTTGCAAGCATCAGTCTATCAACAGTTCCTTAACCCTGTTACTATCACCTCTGGTCCAACAACGACTAGTGGGGCTGGTGAGGCGGCACTTCCTACTGCTAGGTTGCTGCTTTTTGGATTCGATCCTCAAGAGATCGAGGCCTCTGTTGTTGCGTCTGTAAGTTTGAAGCCAGACCTATCCATTGTGAATAGATATGATAAAAACTGACGGAAAACTGAAATAGGATGCAACTGCAACCACCTATGCATTAGCATGTGGTGATTCCACAAAATGCGGTCTCTACCATGACCTCACCGTAACCCAAGGCACTTCAACCGTCCATTTCCAAGCAGAAGGTAGATTGACTGACGGTGGCACCGCGACCTTCATCTCCGGTTGTGCCATCACCACAGATCACGGATCATGCAGCTTCACCTCGTCAGAAGTGGAAGGCGGAACCAGCTCTGCCATGGCTACCACAGAGACTTTCAGTGCGAACGACTTCACGGCAGCTCTCATGCCCGTCACCATCACGGCCGGTAATTTCGTCGAGAGCTCTATACCGGCTATCACTCAGGCTCCAGCGGTGTTGACAAGTTCGGGCTCAGGCTCGGCAAGCGCAACGGCGGTTAATGTTTCTAGAACTAGTACCGGAAGTGCGCCCAAGATCACCAAGGCGCCTTGGGTTGTTGGGGGAGGTGCGGCGGCTGCGTTGGTTTTGGCGGCGATGTAAGATATACTCATAAAATGCGGCAAAGGCTGGGGCGTGATGCTAGGATGACAATGGCGGGGTGGCCGAAATGGCAGGCCTTTTTGACATTGAAGCTGCGAATAGACGCTCGTTAGGTGGAGGTTGCTGAAAAAGTATACATGTAGGATCAAACTTCAGACGTTTGAAGTTCGAAGGGGAGCTTGTTCGACTGAGGGAGAGGTTCTTGAGATTCGCGAATATGAGCATGGAGATCAAGTTTGTTGAAGGATTTAAAGCGTGTAATATTGCACTCATACCCGAACTGCGTATCAAGATTAATATTCTCTCCCCGCACGGACAACCTTCAAAGACCGCAAAGATGGCCAGGATTAAGAGCCTGGAAAGAAAAGCAGAGAAGCTGTACTTTTTGGAGTATTTTTTTTTTTGCAACAATGTTCCCTTGCCTGGTCAGCGCAATGCAATGCTCCAGAATTCCCGGTATTATAAATCCCGATCCTAGAATAGATTGACAACTTGGCGCACGCCAGCTCAGCCCAACAGCAGCCAAGACAGCCAGCCAGCGTTTCGGATTTCATCTGATCCGGCCAGTGCACACCCATGTCGTTTTCCGTCAGCAGTTGACTGTTGGCATGGCATGGCATGGAGGGCATTTCAGGGCCTGCTATACTTACTGCTCTACGTCAAAAGTCTTGGATGTGGTTCAGATACACTCACGTGATGGATGCTGCTGACAAGCGAACGTGAAGATTGAATTCATGGGATGTACTGAACTGTATCATACGCTATCTTTGTATCCCACCGGTGAGAACAAGACACCTCAGATTTCCAGGCGAAACAACCACCCACACACGCTCGAATTCCCCGACCTGGAGATATGGACATGCCATCCAAACAGCCTGGCGGGCGTCAAATAGGCGGAGCAGCCACAAATAAGCTCTTTTTTCGGCATCTTCAGTACCCCGGGCAGCCCGAACCCAGGTGCATCAACTGAACAGGGAGGGGGTGGGGTTCAGGAACCACGAGATTTTGTTTATATCACTGAGCGGCTTGCACTTCGTGCTGACGTCTCAAATTCCCCTCCTTCTCTTCTCTTTTGTTCCTCTAGTTTACAACAAAGAAGAAGACCATCAACCCAATAGCACGAGATAACAGCAGCAGAATATTGCAAACATGTCGAAAAAGACCTTCTTCACAACTGTTACGCCCCTCCCCGCAGGCATCACTCGCGAGACCGTCATGGAAACACTTCACAACCATGTAGAAATGATTGATCTCAACCCTTTGGTAGAGGAGAGACATCCGATCAAAGCGCCGTCTAGTGCTACGCCCGAAGAGTTCCACTGCCAGTGGTACTCCTTGACGGACCGTGTACAGTATCTTCCTGGAAAGTATGTTGTTCCAGCATGACGATTTCTAAATCTACCAGCCCAGATACCCGAAGCTTCTCGCTGACCTTTCTGCAGCGTGATGAGCGGCAAGGTCTCCTACAACGCCTGCTTTCACGATCTTGCAAACGGAATTCAAATCCACGTCTACGCACCGCTCGGGTTGAATATCAAAGAGAAATGGACGATGGGGGGATCTTTGCCGGGGGAACCTATTGCGCCAGTGGAATTGGGCCTTAAAGTGCCCTTGACAGGACTCTGGCTTCGAGAAGATGTGGAAATGAAGTGCAACTTTATGATGGTTGGTTTTGTCAAGGGGACGCTCAAGAAAGCACATGCGACATTGGTGAGCCGGATGGTACAGAAGCAACAGCTCGCGCCAGCTGCTCCGATTAATTCTCAGGGTGAGGGAAACTCGCAACATGGCTCGCCAACAAGCGAATTCAACCCACAGTCATTTAGCAACCGGAGTCGAGTCGAGTCTTGGGCTGCGGAAACGGAGCAAGCGCAGAGATCCCAATCTCACAATACATCGATGTCAGAAAGTGGAAGCGAGATATCCGATGACCATTCTCTTCACCCTAGACCGCTCAGTCTCCGCAGTTCTGTCAGCGCGGCCTCGGGAAGTCACTCAGGTCGTCCGACTTATCAGGAGTCCGCCGCGTCAAGTAGAGTCTTGTATCAAACTCTCGCTGCATCGGCAAGTCAAAGTCCACAACCACAGTATTCTCAACCAAATATGCAAAGACATAATAGTCATCAGTCTCAACAAAATTCTTCTGGCTCTCCTACGGTCGAACTTCACAGACAATCATCTTGGAATCAAATCTTGGAGAATGAGAGGCAGCATGCTGGCGTTCAATCTTCGCCAGGACAATATCAGCAACAGCAACAGCAACAGCAAGGAAGTCATGGAAGTTTGCCGTCGCAACAGCAACAACAGCAAGGGCAGGGTGAGCATCCGTATGCTTCGAATCAGTATCAACAACAAAATCAGCACCAACATCAGAATCAGCAATACCATCAGCAACAAGGCTATTCGCAACGACAGGAAGGACAGTTTCAACAGCAACACGCGCCCATTGAATTACCAATCACTCAACCCAAGCAAGTTTTTGAGATGGCTTGAGCTCATAAGAGGAATCAAAATTTAATGATGGAGGAAAGCATGAAACGTAGGAGTTGTGAGAATATGATACCCTTTATTTCGACCCTTTTGAGTGAGTCGGGGAGTGAAATTTCGTCAGCATATGATGGTGGCTTAGCTTTGAAGTTTTAGGCAACGTGAATCTTGTTCTCGTCCGTTTGATTTCCTAGATGGTTTTCTGCAATAATCTTTCTATCTTGCGCTTCGTTGATGCGCTAGTGTACATGATGTTTGTTTTTCTTGACCATAGGGACGAGGTTTCTCTGGTGGAAAGTTCCTCATCCTCGTTTTTTGTCCGGCACGATCAACTTTTTGGGATAAATGGTTTACGCGGTCATCCTTTTTTTCTGTCCGGTTTCGTTGAGAAGGCTTACCGCACCATGTTTCCTTCCGCCGTTGCAGCGTCTGCCCTCTTTGGTTCATAAATTTTGGAAGGTATACTCTGGTGTGTCTAGAGTTCGCACTAGTGAAGATAGCAGGAAATACACCTAGGTCTTTCCTCCAACCTTGGGAACTTGGAAATTCCCTTGAACCTAGGGAATTCCGCGTCTAATCCTCCTCTGCCTCACCATTCCCCTAAATCACTCTATCCTATAAAACAATATCTTATCCTTTTATATCCGATCTTCAATAATGATCAAAGCCGCAGTAGAGAGAGCTGCTCCGCAATTTGCAAATTCAGAGCATACTTCGTCCTTGCATCTCCTTGATAATCAAGATCTGAGACGCAAATCAAGCACATTCGAGGGTGACTTTACCAGATCACCGAAATCGGCGTCAATTCGAAAATACCATTCCCCTTCTTCACAGAATAGCACGAGCCGCCGCGATGAAACCTCCGATTCGATGAATTCGTCGCTATCGCGGCCTGAAAGAAACCCTAGCAATACAGACTGGAACAGCAGAACGAGAGACGCAGTGAGCGGTCCTGATTTCTACGAATCGTCTCTTCGGCACCCGGCAGACCCCCCGCGCCTTGCAAAGAAGGGGATGGAATGGGTTTGGTTTCCAGAGGGCTATTGGGCCGAAAGAGAATGGGTCAGCCTTGGTCAAAGGAAGGAAGAATCGCCCAAAAGGTGGTATAATCGATCTCCAAACCGAAGAAGAAGTAGTAGTGTAGCTCAAAAGTCATCTGCTGCATCTACACTTTTCAAAAAGTCTTTCGATATCCCCACTTTAGGTACCATAGAAAGGACTACATCCAGCACGTCAAGTATGTCCAAGAAAAGTAACGCCGAATCTCGATTGGAGAAACTTCGATTAGGCTTCAGTTACATGAGCCCTACATATCCGCATTTCACATCTCCTGCTGGCATACCTGAAGGTCTCTACTGCAAGACCAAAAGAAACGTTGGAGGTAAACTTGTCTCAAAACGCCAGATGGTATACGTTTTGTGCCCGTCAATTTTCACTCAAGCTAATGAGAACAGGTCACTGATGACGGCAATTCATTCCCAGACGTTCCAGGTGTGGCATCTCAAACGAAAATGGTGCTCGAAGGTGCCAGCAATTATCTCGAGCATTCACAGAAAAAGCATACCGAGAGAATGAGAGGACACCTTGAGGCTGCAAGTCCAATGACTCCAAACTCGCCCTTCAGGTCTCGCCGCTTTGGCCTCGCACCATGGCACCAAAGGGCATCATTTGCCTCTTTGATTTCCGTCACAAGCTCAGTACACCGGATCTTACAAGGCAAAACTCCTTCGGCTACCCCAGACGCAGCTAGTTCATATCGAGGGCAAGATGGCCAGTTTTATCCAAATAGTAAAAGCTAATCCACCTTGTTGAAACCTAAAATGCTAATGAGCTAAAAAGTCGGCATCTCAGACGTGGACCCGGATGTGCCTAACTTTCTTCCTTCAGTAAGGCCTTACCAAGCCCCTAATGTTGCATCCTTCTAACGGGAAATCTTAGGAGGCAACGCGAATCAAGACGCCTGCTATGTCACCAGCAACACCTCATCTCACGTCTCATGGTCTCTTCTTTGATGTGGAATTTCCAGCCAGCAGCTGCATCCCAGGGACAGTATCGAGCAATAACTCAAGCTCTCCAAAGTCCCGGTCAAGTGGTGGTACACCAATACCAACACCTCAATTAAGGAAGACTGACACCGGATATCATTTAGCACCAGGGAAATTGACCGAACAGCTATTATCGAAACTCATCATAGAGCCTGAAGAACCTGTAAAACCTAATCTTGCTGGCCCGCCACCAATTTCACCTTTTGAGTTGAACCTTCCAGAGCATTTACCTAGCAGTCCGTTGTGTCCGAAGCATCCAAAATACATTGGGAAAGGCAGTGGAGTGTGTGTTTATCATGGTAGAAAGAAAACTGCTTCTTATAAGAAAGAAGGACGTGAAGAGCTCTGACCCTTGCTGGATATATCTCAGTGAATTGCTTGAAGAGTATGCGCACTGCTTTGTTGCTATAGACAAACCCAAAAACACTGAGGAGACGTAAAAGTGATCATGATGAAGTCGGATTGCAGATCATCGGTGGTGCTCGGTAATTTTAAGTAATAATAACAAGAGCAGCAACAAAAGTACTAAATTACAGGTGAACAAATTCACAGAGAGGTGAGGAAGCGTCGAGGTGTTACCGGCCGGAAAAACTTGCCTCCGGAGGCTCTGCCATTTTGTGCTCAAGCGGAACAGGAACAAGGTCAACAGCATCGCGACAATTCCCCATTACAGTTTCTCCCCATAACACAATTCCAAAAAATGGCAGAATATGATCCAGCTCAACACGATGCTCTCTTACTTTTGCGCCAATCCATAGCCACAGAGAGTCCCTGCATACCTACCCGATCCGCAGACGCAACTCAATCCTCAGATGTCGACCTCAGCTTAGCAGCCGCGACTTTCCTTCAATTCTCCTCCCCTCGCATTGCCATCCCCCTGACAGCTCCCACACGATTCGTCTCCTCAGACAAGCACATTGATCTTCGAAGCATATACCTCGCATGGCTGAAGCGCGAGTTAACTATCCCGGAATACAATGCCGCGGCAACAGCCCTGAACGGTGATCTCGCAGCAGCTGGAGGAGCTGGGGGCGCAATACAGAGTCTCCCTTTCGTGGAGAGATTGGATTTGATTACGTGGCTGGAGTCGGGCTCCGAGGATTCGGTGTATATCAAGCCTTTGGCTTCAGAGGTTGCGAGTGCTACTGCTTCTGCTCAAGTTGCTTCTGGTGCTCAGGGAGGTGTTGTGCCGGTTCCAAGTGGTGCTCCTGGACAGGCTGGAACTATCAATCCTAGACTGGCAGAAATTTACAATGGAGAGAGGAAGATGGGTGATAGGAATAGTGTATTGAGGGGAATCAAGCCAACGGTTGGTCTCAATTGTCATTTCTCACAAGCTATCAGACTAACACAAGCAATACAGGATTTCTCCCACGTTCGCAAACTCGCAGCTCCTTTCAATGCTCGAAAGTCACAATCATCATCCACCAACCCCGCCAACAACACCATCCTTCCCCACAACCCAAAAGCCCCCCCAAACAAGCGTCCCGACCCCATCATCCTCATCTCCCCCTCCGCCTCCTCTCTCCTGCGCATGTCAAACATCAAATCCTTCCTCGAAAGTGGCCAATACGTCCCCGCCGACTCGGCAACATCCACATCCAGTTCCTCCGCCACAATCCTCCACATTCTACGCACCCTCCCCTCCATCGACCCTACACGCCCCATGCGATTCATTCTCGTCGATACACCTGAACAGTTCAAGCCTGAGTATTGGTCTCGTGTCGTGGCTGTCTTTACCACCGGACAGGTCTGGCAATTTAAGAGTTACAAGTGGCAACAGCCTGTTGAGTTGTTCAGACATACCCTGGGTGTGTATGTGGGTTGGAGAGGTGACCAATTACCCGAGACTGTGAGGGGTTGGGGAAGAGGAGTGTTGAGTTTGCAGTTGGATAAGTATATCCCTGGTCCTGGACCGGGTAGGTGGAGGGATCGTGAGGTTGTTGAGAATATTTGGAAGGCGATGGAGGATAATATGAGGAGTAAAGGATGGAGGAAGGATTCCGGACCTGCTAATTAGGAGGGGAGGAGCATGCGGATTAGAGAGGAAGTTGGTGAGTGGACGTTTTTGGTGTGATGAACAGATGGACGACGGTGGATGATGGTTGTATTATTTTGAGAAAAAGAAAGAAAGGCTTTATTCAGCTTTAGCGATATGTGCACTGGTTGGCGTCTAGGGAGGGAAAGGGACGGACGGACGGACGGACGGTTTGTCTGGTCTTTGTTGAATTCGTATGGGGGAGATCATAAGATCTCGAAAGAAAAAAAAGATATCCAAATAAAAGACCTAGGGGCCTTGATCAATCATTGATGGAGTTTTTCCTAATGCAGAGGACGTTGCGTTGATGTTGTTCACTTACTCTTTGCACTGGATCCCATTTTTATTTCTCGACTGCCTACAGTACAGTGCCTAGGTATGCTAGCTGAAAAGTTCCATCGATCATCCGACATCTCCCTCTTTCTCTCTGGCTGACAAGCAAATCGTAGTATTAGTGTATGTGAAAGCAAATTCAAGTCAAGCCAAGCCAAAAAGTAAGGAGGCTGTATCTATATAATGAATTCCTTATCTACCACAAATGTGTGCACCTCCCTCTTCTCGCTAAATGGGGCGTCTTCAACATCTTCATGGGACGTAAGTACTAGAATTAGAATAGGAAGGAAAGAATGATGTCGACGAAGCAACCATCTCAATCTCAATTTCAATTTCAATCTCATTCTACAGACTATTCCTTCTCCTCTCACTAGATCCCTACCTACCCTACTTACATCGATAATAATCCCACAGTCCCATTCATAGATCGGCTCTATATGATCTGATCAGTCATCGCCTACCTTACCAACCTACCTTACCTACCTACCAACATTTCTCCATCGCACCTAACCCAAAACAAAACTCCCTAAAAGATCCTTCTTTTTGTGCACAGAATTTTTCAATCCATATAAACAAAGCAAGGCTCTTGCTAGCTATTTAGGTAAGTAGTTGTTTGGTTCGGTTCTAATAAAGATATGTTTTGGAGACGAGACTCGTCTGAACTGACTTGGCTATTAGTACATATGACTCGGGTTTGGATGGACTGACTCTCCAGAAGTCACGGGCTAAGATGGCTAAGTACCTGAGAAAGAGAAAATCACAATTGCACGTCTCTGTGATGTCAAAGGCCGCTCCCTCCCCATCAAATCGAAGACATAAATTCGAAAGAGCTAAGATCAAACCCGATTGCGATCACATAAGCAAATCAATCAAGCACATCATTACATTTTCATGTGCAATCTGTTTTTGTCATTGTTCTTTTACAAATACAAGATTCCACACACCATCGAGCAAAGGGTGTAGCCATTTTTCATCTGATAGTCCATCATTTGATCGATCGAATTGTTTCCCACCACCACAGCCAAAGCCTAAGGTAGGTGGGTGGTAGCTTCTCTTCTCTCTTTCAAAACCCCATCAACAGCACCACTTTCCTCCCTTCTCCACCAGATGCTAAACCCATTCGATTCCATTTTTTGTCGTAACAGCTTTCATACGCCATTTTATATGAATTCGTGTGAGTTGTTCGTTCGTGTGAGAGTGAAAAAGAACAAGCAACTAGTGTAGCCCATCTATTAAGTTTCCCCTCCCCAACCAACGTAACATAACGTAACCCAACCAGCCGCCCCCCAAACCCACCGAGGGCAAATTAAGCTCTCTCTTTCCCTCTCTAATGCTACCATAAACCCCATCCATCTATAAAGTAAAAAACTCTCCCCTCAAACCAAACCAAAAACGATTCGAGGGGAGAAAACCGTTTAACACCAGTGAAAATGCATGCGTCAAACAGAAAAACCGGAGAGAAGTCGAAGGGGGAAAAAAAAAGAACAAAATAGCCACCATAAAATGAAGAAGTCCGCCCCTCCTACTGAAACTTTTTTGCCCCTCTGTTCAGAAACGGATGGCATCTCTTGAAAAAAAAAATCTACTCTGCGCGAGAAGATAAACCACACACATGATTCTTTTCATGTCGAGTAATTGTCCACAATACCACCCGCCAAACTTTAATGCAATCATCGCTAAATGAGAGAGCGCGACTTGAAGGATATGAAGGATTCGTTGTTCAAGGAAGATGGTTCCACAAACGGGTATCATGAAGCGCGTTTCGTAAGTCAAGCGTAAACTTGTGAAGGGATGTCGATTTTTGCTGTTGAAAAAGAGGCCGTTCCAGGACAAAGAGAGCTCATCGATTCGACCTGCTCATGCTGCGTTCAGGAACGCCTACACCGTTGTATCGAGGTGCAATGGAATCAAAGTCGTAATTCTTGAGGGTTTGTTCATGTTTTGCGCTCTTCATGAATTTTGGGACGGAATCCTACGAGATTGATTAGTTTTGCCGATTTTCTTGCTCGATTTCAACTTACGCTGGCCATCAACTTAAACACGGAGACTTGAGCTTCCTCAAAGAGTTTGGTGACTTCCTTCAAGCTCTCAATCATTGCGGCATCCTGACCAACAGCCTTCGTCATGCGAGTCGCAAGTTGGTTGCGGAGAAGATGATCGATATTGAGCTCACAAGGCGACCCAGGGGCGAGGAAGGCATTGTAAATGCCATACGCAGAAGCCATAGTCTCCTTGACTGAGTCGAGGTTCTGAGTAGCTGGTTTGCCTGCTCTTGAAGGCGAATTGGCTCTGATGGCTTCCTTGCAGGACTTCAGGAACTCATCCACATCCAGATAGAACGACAAATTCTCTTCACAATGGGTGTCTCTAAGATTCTCGCGGAAGAGTAAGCGCAGCGCAGCATCGTTTAGGATCTTGTCCAGTTTTTGGGTATTGGAATCACGAGAAACGCCAGCTCTTTGTGAAATTCCACCGGAATTTTCACTCTCTGACACTCGCTCCCTTGAAAGCATGTTGACTACATCCTGTCCCTTCTTTGTCATTTGATAGATTGCATGTTTTGTTGGCTGGAATCGCGGCTCCTTGTCTTTGTCCTGACCAAATTGGGCGAGATAAGACCTATCGCTTTGGACACACCAAATTAACTCATGCTCCACAAAAAGAGTTGCAACCTCGACTGTCTCTCTGCGATCGACCGTGGTGCAGCAATCCATCAACCAATCCGTAGCGGATTTTCCTGTGAATGTTTGGTAGACAGTTCTTGGTGGTTGACCAACTTTGCGCTCGTTGGCCATTCTTACACCTGCAATTCCGTCCTTGTATTCGCTGAGCGAGTCGGAATCTGCAGAGTTTGTACTGGTCTTCACATTAGGCCCATTAGTACCGATGAATCTACGGAAGATGACTTCCATAGTGCTTCTGTCATCAGATAATTTATCCGTGGACGAGTCTCGCTCCAATATAACGAGCTGCATCGTGTTTCTTGGGGAATTGACCAAATCCGTAACATGCTTTTGCTGAATGCCATTGCGCGAACAAAATCTCTCCAGAACGTGTATGCCCTTTGGAGTAAGCTGCCAAATAGATCCCTTCATCGTAAACTCCTTGCCTTGTTTTCCATCCGCAGACTCAATGAACCGGGCATCTAGAAATCGCTGGCAGACGGATCTTGCCATCTCCCGAGCCATAGAGAAGGTTGTAGTCGTGGTCGTCGTCACGATTCTGGAGGGGTCTTTGGGGTCTGGCATGCGGTTGGATTGGGAGAACTTCAGCGAGCCCAAATTGTTGATTGCTTCCTCTGAGGCGAAGGAATGCTCGATTCGAGTTAAGCGTACACGGTGGGGTGCAAGTGGTAGGCTCACCACGAGTGTAGCAAACAAATCTTTGAAATCCTGTGGTCTCCTTATTAGTTCTTCAATCGTCATTTCTTCTTTCGACGAGGTGCTCACCCGGGTAAAGGGCCTCTCGTCGTTGGTCATGCGCAATAAGCGCGAAGATGTTTGATGCATCTTGCTGATGTTTCCCTTGGGGTTGTATGGGAAGGGAGGTGGTGTATCCGAAGAAGTATCGGAGTATGCTTGTGAGGGAGGGTTCGTCTCCACTAGTAAGGACTGTCGTTGGAATGCTGGAGGCCCGCCTAGATCGGGTCTGGAGTTGGAGGAGAACGACGCCGTCCGGGAGTCGTCGCTGCTCTCGAAATATCCTCCGGCCTGACCACGGAACTTACTGGTGGAGGCCAATGTGGGAGAGCTGTTTTGGGAATTCGAGGACCGTCTCAAGCTCCCATACGAAGATCGATTGCGGATTATCGAGGGTTCTGCGAGGCTAGCAAAAACGTTGTTCGTCTTGTCTCGCAAGGATGACAGGTGGAGCAGACTGCTGCTTCGTCTCTGGCTCTGGGACGTGTTGGAAGTGGTGGATTGGCGGTTCGAAGCGTTGGAGGTTGAGGTGTAGCTCCGGGTAGGACGTAAGGGGGGTGCAGAGGAGGACGGCGAGGCAGCGAGAGGGGTGTCTAAGGAGCAAGACAGCGTGTTGCGGTTCGCAGACGAGGCGACGGCAGAGGTGAGGACTGGAATGCAAGGAGGAGGATGGGGGATGGAGGAAAGTGAGGTGGTGAATGGAGGAAGGTGAGAAGATGATTGAGGCTCAAGCAGGACGGGAGAGCTTTTTAGGTGGGCAGCAGTAGTGGTGGTAGTAGTCACAGAGGAAGAGTGCAAGGAAGATCTTCGGGGTGACAGCGCCATGCGTAGTAGTAGGGAAGTCGGGAAGTCGAGATATCAACGGGGTGGAGGTGGATTTGCTCAGATCCAGCCAGGTAGACCAGGACCAGTCTATTCGGTAGTAGGGCAAAGTATGAGTAGGGGAGGAGGGAGTTAGGGCCAGGTTACGAGACGAGTAGGGATGATGGGATCATTGGGGATGGGGACATGGACAGGATGTGGGATGTGTGATGTACGATTCTGAGCGAGCGATCCTTTCCCTGTCCGCCCCTAGCAAGAAGCCGACAGGGACACTAATGGCGTAAATAAGGAGCATTAATGGAATTAAAAGACCATATGGAGATTTGCTATGATCAATGGCCTAGAGGGGTTGGTCACTATCACTACGGCAGACAATTAATCCCAGACGGCCGCAACAGGGGCGCGGTGGAGGGGAGCGGAGCATTGCATTCTGGCATGGCTCGCTTGGCCCGAAGGGGAGTAAACAAAGCACGTCGACCACACATGGCCACGTTGTTGGGAAGCACCGGCGTCTTCTCCAGCAGCTGGAAGCATGACCGTGGTAACACCGGAAAGTAAGGGCAACACAAAGGCCTGCCATAGCATCGCAAGTGCTGAAGATGGCGAGTGAGACATTCGTCTCTGTACGCCGCCGTCCTGTGGACAAGATGAAAAACATGTCGATGGTCCACCGATGCTTGGGCCCGGACGGGACAAGGGTGGCCGTAGCGTGGTGTTTTGGAAAAATGCAATACGGTGGGCATTTGTTTCGACTGACTTGTTCTTCTGGGCTGTGGTTGTCATGACTTTTACGCAATCTGGCTATCCTGGCCAGGCACGTTGTCGATCTTGGGATACGGTGCGGTGTGATCATCAAGCATCAGGGAGCTTCAAGGTGTTGGTGACCGTACAGTACTAGAATCTACTCCGGAGGGAGACTGCAGTGCTGCATGCTGGAATCCTGGAATCCTGGAAAGTATATCTATCTCGCGAGTTTTCGCCCCTCACTTCCTGCCCGCACCGGCCACAAGTGGTATGGCTTCCTTTCTTCTCTTCCACCGCTCTTCTCGTCTCCCCCAATAGCAGTAGCGCTTGAACGCTTGCACGCTTCAACGATTCAACGATTCAACGCTTCAACGCTTCAGCGCTTCAGCGCATGAAAAACGACCGTGAGGGGTGCTGCGTGTTGGTGTAACAACTTTGGCTTCATCGGCTAGTCGCGTGCAGCCCACGTTTTGCACTAACAAGATCTTCTCGTGGCAGCAAGGATGCTTGCCACGCCCACGCCTTGAGGAGTTGGCGGGAATGCTGGTCGCCACCAATCGTTGCGAGGACGAACAGTCGATGCTCGCACCCGTTGCGGTGTGCGTGACTGGCTATGGTAATCCTATTCCTCTTCACCGCAGGCTGTAGGCTGTAAGCTGTAGCATCTCTCTCGCGCGCTCGCTTCGTTAGCCCTTCTTATCATCAGCCTCTATTGCATTCAAAAGAGTTAGTCTCTAGATCTTCTGGAATCGCTTCCACGTGTTGACGCATTTACAACAACCATGTTGTGTTTCCAATTCTGCAGCGTTGGATCTGGTGTGAGCCGATGTTAGTCCCGAGCGGCCGTAACTCAAACCGATTGGAAGCGCAACATTCTCCGACCTGGCAGTTGTTGCTGGCAGTTGTTGCAAGCACCTTGGCGGGAGTTGGCTGGAAAATACAACACTGTACGGCATGGAGTACATCTGTCCCACGGAAGCTCCCAGTCATTATTGCAGCTCATGATAAGCTTTCCCACCACCCACCCACAAAGAAGGCTTCTATATTTGGTGGAAGCGTATGGAGTATGCTTGTCGGTTAGCCGCCCGCAAGCAATAAGCAGACGATGTCTTTCCTGCCCGTATCACTGTATTGTCACATGTCACAAGGTACTGTACAGTACATAGGCCTCTAGGTATTGTGGGATCCAAACGACCGCGACGGGAAAGGACCGGACTTCTGAGATCTCAGGAGGTCCTTTCAATCATGATGAGGAATGCCGGGTTTGCGATGGCAGCTGATTTTGTACTATTCATGCTATTGAGATATCCTTGGTGGTGCTTTCGTCATGATGGAAGTCGCAAGAAACATGTCTTTGGGTGGTGTTTGGGCCAGTTGACGGCTTCTGGAAATAGCAGCGCAACGCAGCGCAACGCAACAAGCCAGACATGTAGAAACAAATACCGAATTAAATCCTTGAAACAAAGACGGAATTGGATCTCTACCTATCCCTACGACTTGTGTTCTGGCCTGAGCGGCGTCAAACACTGTCATACATGAATGATATGAACTGCGCGAACCACCGAGAAAGGATACAAGTATCAATCTCCACTATCGCCGTCACCGCTCCTTGCAACCAGGAATCCTCTCATCACCTGCTCGCTCTTCTCCCCTTCTCCCCTTCTCCCCTTCTCCCCTTCTCCCCTTTTCCACTCCACCCCTCTCTCTTCTCTCCCCACTCTCGTCGTTTCCATATAGCCTTCTCCTCCATGGTTCATATCCCATTCCTGCTTATGTCTCATGGCTCCAGAAGCTGTTCGTACGATGCCGGCATGATTTGCTCCCAACCCACCTCAATCCCCCCAATGAGAGACAGGCGGCCATGTCGTCCTCACCGGGAGCTGCCTGGGCGTGCAGGAAGCGTTGCAGGGGCTTTTGCGTCAAAGATTCAATGGCCACGTTTTTCCCAGGATGTGCGTCGTGCCCCCTTTCGCTCTCCCTCCGCACCTTCACCCGGTTCACCTACACCGGCCAGCGGTTAAAAATTGCTTCACAAATGCCTCTTTGGGCATCAATGAACCAGGCAGCAGTTCGCGATGACTGAGATGAGCTGCATACTGCACAACCACAGGAAGAGAGGGATTGGAACCGCCCTCGTTCCTCTGAATGATGCGTCATATTGTGTCCCACACCAGTATGTGAAGAGTCTTGCCAGTGTTCTACCGACTACGGTGTCCCATTAACACATCCTTCCTTCATTTGAAACATTGACGTTTGTATCGTTACTTTCTTTTGCCTCCATCCCATTGCGATCAGAGGATTTGATAGACTGCCCTGCTGTTCTACCTCGTCGTTTCTTCCCGAATCCACTGGTGGAAATATCAGCTGAGACATCCACCCGCGAAATGCCCGAATGAAGGAAAGAGCGTCTTCCTATTCTCAGCGATCTTCAGAGATCAAGCTTCAAATCGACTCAAATGCCGTGTGCCCGACCATTCTGAAACTTTTGGGAGCGTGTCTTGCCGCTGGGAGATGCAAATGCCGAAAACACACTATCTCCGCAAGGTTACTCGTGCCTTTCATCGGTTTACCGTTAGCGAATTTGGACATTTGTTGCTGTATCCTGAAACTTTTCAAGTAGTAAGGCCTGGTTCATGCTTGTTCGCTTTCTCCGTGATGGTGGGTTCATCATACTTTGAGTTGTTCTTTAAACCTTCTCGAATCTCACGTTAAACGTGGCATCCATGTTCTGTGGATGGGGTGGTGGAAGCGAATCATCCTTC
>JBAMDN010001125.1:0-16497 GCA_037074945.1 Tetracladium marchalianum
TGTGAGCGGGTTACCGCGTATGTAATTGTGAGCTGGAGAAGGCGTAATGTTCAGATATTGGAGGCGATAAAGTATTGATGGTAGGATGAGTGTTCGGATCGCGGCTGAAAAGAGCTAGAGGTTGTTCCCAGTATTGGATCTACTCTGGTCGCTTGTCGTCAGGAGCCACGCGAATGGTGAGAGAGTCGACATTGCCATGTCTGAGATTTGTCTCAATGGCACATCATGTATAGAAATTATCGCTTCTCGGGAAAGGAACTCCAGTGACAGCCGTCTGTCATGGCAAGACTACCATCTTTCATGATTGGTGATGGTGAGGAAACGTTGTCTAGTTCTTGACCTCCAAATAGATCTGGAAGGGGAGACATTGTGTACATCGGCTGATCTTCAGGTTCTGAGGACTTCGTTTTGGTGGAGAATATGCGATTCATAAAGGAACCAAAAATTTCGTTCCGGGCGCAGGAGCAGGAGCTGAAGTTCGTTGACCTATTTTGAAGAGATTGGAGGCCCAAGTAGACAAAGCTGCTGGTGGTGGCTTTGGAATTGTAATAAGTGGGAAGGATAAGATTCTGGGAACAGAGAACCAAGCATACAGGCATACAAGAAGAGACGTCCGATAACATATGACAGAGTTCTGATCTTGAATGCAGGAATAATACTCGTTCTCGCGGCAAGATGCACCGGGTTAAAATTAACGCATTGCCGTTTGAACAACGAGGCCATTTAGATACTTGAGACGGGCATCAAACAAAACATTAGGCATGTCAGTTCAATACCTTTTCTTTATTCCTGACATGCTTCAATCATGCTGATCAGCGATACCTGGCACAAAGCCTCCTGCCTCCATTGAATTAGTCCATCCACAGAAGGCCCCCAGATATGTTCTTCTCGATTGCACTGAGCGGATCCAATTCCTCTAAACTTTAGTGAGTAAGAATATCTTGACCTTGTCAAAAGAGAGGGAGGCGGAAGAGTGCTGAGGTCACCGCTCGGCAACTTCCAAAAAAACATTTTAGCGAATGTTCCGCTTGAAACACTTTCTTCGAAATTCTAGGCACGTTATTGATGGCCTGGCAAGCGTTTTTCAGAAGGAGAGAACCAATCCTGTGATATCAACGTTGAAAACGGAGTCAAAGAATCAAAATGTGAAGCTATATGAGACCAAACGGTCTCTGTAAGTTTCCATCGAAGTGCTGCAGTCATTGAATTCCAGACAGTGCAATGGTGGTACACCAACAGGAGCAACCAGCTGTTACCCAAAGCACAGCGCCAACCCGTGTGAGACTCCATCGCGTGCCCATTAGATGCAGAATTCGTTTGCCTCCAGCACTCAACCAGCGTAAGACCTTTCTTCGGCGATCAACTTGATTAAACTTGATTGAAACAGGCGGTAAACGACCGAAGATTTGAGAAGCCAATCCAATATCACCTTCCATCAACTTCCATGTGTATGCCCCAGTCTGATTTGCGTACTTGGTACCGAAATGATGGCAGCAACAGGCGCATTCGGCCGTTATATTTTCAGCAGTGTTCATGACCAGCCATGCAAATCTTCGATCCGGCAAGCACATCCTAAAATCAATCCTGGCTCGTGCCGCGTGGTGGCAACGTGCCTGGCGGACTGAAGATGTTAATTCTTTGGTCTGGAGATTTGATTCGGTGAGCGGCAGGGGAGGCGCTGGACGTTGTGCCTCCGCGATTTGAAGGAGCGGGATGGATTCTGCAAATTGGCTGCTCGTGGTAATTAAATTCTTAGTGAACTTATGGTGGTAAACTTGATGAGCAGGTTTTGATGGGTTTGTGGAATGGGAGATGGGAGAGATCGTGGAGTTGCTGTTATGGTTGGTGATGAGAGTCTGGATCGGCTAGTGATCATAGCGGCCTCCAAGGCTATCATCTCCTCGCGTCGTTGTCCTTGCATCAACACATCACTTCATCCTCTACAGCAAAATTCCAGTTTAAATCCTTCTCGAACCATCTCGCAATCATGAGTAGTAATCCATCAAGCGATGGTAGAATCTTGATCGCACTGGAGTGTCCGGTACCAAACAATTTCTTTCTACACAACACGGGAGAAGAGAGGAGTTATTTTCTCAGGACTTGGAACGACAACAACAACTGGAGGGGTCAGGGACGGGAGATGAATGTGACTATATTTAATTGATTTTGGTACCTGGTGTGATCGACATGAACTCTGCTTGTGGCAAGCCAATCGTGGGCTTCACCTTAATTCCCCTGCATGAACGCATGTGTTGGCTAGTGTTAGCATCATGCTAGAATTTAGGATAGAATTGCCAAAAGCAACTCGAGCGATAACATCTCCCACGTCAAAGGCTCTTCCGAATACTGCACGCCCACATCTCTTACTGTGCCCAAGTTCTGGAGAGACCCTCCCCGATTCCAAGATGATGTCCAGATCTGCGCATGGTCAACCTAGGAGTTGCCTGCGATCTTCATTGGTGTGGGCAGGCTCTTTCTTATTGGAGGCAATCCTCCGCCAAGTTGTGGAAATGTGATAGAATCTGGGGTATTTGATGATTCTGTGGACGCGGCTCGATTAATGCTAGCAGCCGCCTCCAAAATGTGTCACTTGGACTGACAGGCAAGCCACCAAAATGGCTGAAGATATGGGCTTTAACTTTCGTTCTAGTTCAAACGTTCCTCAGAATGTCTGATACTTATCTTTTCTAGCACTATATCCTTATCATTCCCATTGTCCTCCGTTTCTGTTGAGCATTCTTATCATCGTCTGCGCTCATCTTGCAACTATGCGTGCTTCACAGATCCCTCCGGCATTGCTCCCATACCTTACGGGAGAGAAAGAGGACGATTCATCTCTACAACATTCTATTCTTACCATCAGCGTAACATTTGCTGTTTTGGTAGCTGTCACGACATGTTTGCGCCTTTGGGTTCGTTTTCAGATGCTCCGAGCTGTAGGGACTGATGATGGTATGTCAACTTCTCCGTTCAAAATGCTACCTCTAAACCTTCCAAAGTCTTGATGGCAATTGCTATGCTTTTTTCGTTGCTGCTTTCGGCGTCATGCTTGGCAGGATCACATTTCGGCCTCGGAAAACACCTTTGGAACCTCTCACCCGACATCTATCGCATCCCAGAGAGTACCGGACGAGTAACAAAAGCATTGTATGCAAGTTATCTCTCATATGCGATCGCAATTGCATTTGCCAAATTCTCCATTATCGCAACATACTTCAGAATATTCGGAGATGGGCTCCTGCGAAGAACAATAGCTGGCATTGGTTTTGTTGTTTTCGGAATGATGCTTTCAAACATTTTCGCCATCATCTTCACATGTATACCAGTGGAAGCAGCTTGGAAGTACGAAATCAAAGGGAAATGCTTCCCAATTGTCCACTTCTTCTATGCTTCTTCGGCTATCAACATCGGAACCGACTTACTTTTGTGTTTTCTCCCAATTCCAAAACTGTGGACATTGAGCATGCCTCGACCACAAAGAATAGTTCTTTGCTTCTTATTCTCCTTGGGAACTTTGTGAGCAACTATTCACCATATCTCACTGACTTTGGCTAATATGAAACAGCACATGTATCGCCAGCATCCTTAGACTCAAAGCGCTTCATACTGCGAGCATCACTGCATTCGATATCAGCTGTAAGATCTTTTTGTGTTCCTTATACTTTGCAAAGCTAATGCTGCTTGCAGACAATACAGTGAACTCCCTTCTCTGGTGCATAATCGAAGTCGGCACAGCGATAATTTCAACCTCCATCCCCTCCCTACGACCTCTCGCAATGCTCCTCCTACCAAAACTCTTCGCTCATCTTACCAACCCCACCGCATCAGCTTCCCAACGCGCCACCAATTTAAGTGGTCCTTCTCAATCACAAAGTCAGCCCGCAATGTATTCCTTAAAGAACCTCGAGGCTGATGCGGATGAGAATGCAAGCCAGATTGTGGTGAAGCAGAGTTTTGATATCAGTGAGGAGTGGGCTGGTGTAAATGAGGGAAAGGAAAGTGTCATCTACAATAGAACAAGGGAGTTGTTTGATGGGGGCAGTGAAGAAGATTTGGTTATAGTCAATAAAGGGAAAGCTACGGTGGGTTTAGCACAATAATAAATTATACCAGGGGTGTGGTTCCGTTCTTCACGTTTGGACTACTTGGTTGGTTTTAGCGAGGCGTTTAGAGAAGAATGGTTTTGTTACAAGAAGAGAAGAGATTTAATCCATCAGCTAGACATACATAGCTCTTAACGTTGGAATTTTCTGCTATCTATCTATATAGGAAATGCCATTGAAGATCTCCAAGTTAGCTCCGAAATATTTCATAGTAAGCGCAACCATTTGTTTGGGCTGAAGATGGAGGGGTTCGAAATCGCACCTGCACTGGGTGACCGGGTACAGGATCGGGGTGCAATGACGCCCAAGAAAGTGGATTCAGAAGAAGATTGCTGAGTCCCAAAGGTGGTAGAGAGGGCCGCAGGGGCAATGGTAGCGGTAGACGTTGCAGCTCTAGCAGCAATGAAACTACTGGAAGAATTGACAGAAGATTCAATCGACGAACGAGCGAAAGTGCCAGCGAAAGCACCGCCGGAGGCTCCAGAGGATGTACCAGAGGAGATACCAGTGGGTGTGCCAACGAAAGTGCCAGAGGAAGTACTAGAGGAAATGATAGCAAGAGGGCTGGCGGCAGATCGGGCAGCGTGGCGAGCTCGAATTTCACCATTCTAAGCGATCACAAAAGTACCAGCAATAACTAGCGTGTGCATAACGTCATCATACCTCCCTTGGCCTGTGAACAGAGCTCTTGAGTGTTCGGATGGGCTTCCACAACTCTCATGTTGAGAGGAGAGGAAGCCAAGGCAGCATTACCACCATCACAGCGGAGTTGAGAACTAGCACCATCTGCTCACCAATTACAGATAAAGATCAGTCCATCAGGTAAAAAAGAGGCATGACTTTGGTGTATGTGATTAGGGTTCTCTCGTGAATGAGGGCGGAATACGTCGCGGAAATCATCACAGACAACGGTTTAGGCGACCACGCTCTCGACGATAGATGGCTAAAGCATTCCTAGAACTTTATAGGAAAGTGGGCAAGGGTATAAGGCATGATTAATACTGATATCAAATACTTGTACTGTACCAGGGGTGGGGTCATAAAGGAGGTTATTGGCCATCGCAACTACAACAATAACGCCAATGGAAAGTGCGGGTTTGTCGCTGGATCAAGATCGAACACATATAAAAAGAGAGCCAAGAGGGCAATGTTTACGGACTCTTTTTGGTTCAGCGATCGTTGCGCTTCAGGAATGATCAGTGTTGTCTGTTTCCAGTAAGTCTCTCTTTTTTCAGTGGTTTCACACCTCTAAAGGTTTCTCATCCTCTGACATGGTGTCGGATTCTCTGCGCTCATCATTCTGCAATGGTGGAAATCACGTCTTCAACGGACCTCGCACTTCAGATGATTCAGAGTCTTTAAATTGAGGTGGGCTTATTGGATAGTCTCGATTCTTATAAAGATCTTGTGCCCTGGACAGTTCTCAGTCTTTCAACGGTTTCTGTGCTTCGCTCCTGTCGCTTCCTTTGCTACTCATGTCTGCATCTTCATTTGATTTTGGATGTTTGCAATGTGCCTGGATCGTGTTTTAGGTTTCTGCTCTTCTGTCTTCTCGTGTTCTTTCGCAGAATCGTGCTGTCCTTCAGTTGCCTCACCTCTGCCGCTACCCATTTTCGTATCTTCATTTTAATTCAACTGGGTACATGGAGGGTGTAATGTGCCTTCGGCTTCTGTTCTTCTAGCGTGTTTACATTCGGCTCAGGTTGTTGCTTAGAGAATCATTCGCGGCTAGTGATCTTGGCACCCGCCTAGGCCAATTTCAGTCTTGGCACCATCAATCTTTCCACTAACTTCCTTCACTTCTGCCTTGCTTTCTACAAAACAACTTCGCGACTCATCCATTTTCAGTCCATTCTCCAATCATGAAAACTCTGCCACCGTCAACGATTCGACTGAAGATGTCTAACGCGGAGGATATCAATATGTCTTCCTTTGGGGTAGCAAGAAGTGGCCGCCCTCTACCATCCTTCCAGTCCACATTTCTCTTGACACTTACTTGGGAACCAATGATCAGGACCAAGTGTACCGTTATTATTCATAAATATTGTTTCTTGGGTTTCATAACTACGAGGCTTTACCTTCCCATCTCCTATGACACAACAGGTTTCCAAAACGCTTCCGTCCCCCTCCTCTCCCTCACTTCGCTGCCAGCTCATTCCACCTTCCTTGGACTTAATCCAGCCCCGACCCACCTACTTGTCAATATATCCTACAGTGGTCACCACATCCTTATCTTCCCATCTCCAAACCATCCACCGCAACTATTTCCACAGAAACAAAAGATCTTTTTCAAAACCCATGGCACAGCATCTTCTTTGGTCTTTTCCTCCCTAATCTTGTATTCCTTTGTGTCTAAGAAAGAGCTCATGTCAAATCTCTTCTACGGTTATTCTTTCCTTTATTTCTTTCGAGTCGTACATCCCATCGGCGCCAAAGAATTCGTCGACTAGCAAATACATATCGCCGAAAATCCTACATCTACTCAACCAGCACAAGAAAGCCACGTTGATAGACGCCGCGGTTGCTCACTCTGCGATATTTCTCTGGGACGCCCTTCTCTTGATTTGGGATCGTCTCTAACCACCTCCCCGCGAAGACCAAGGCAAAACTTGCTTTTTCTTCGGTCTTTCATCTCCTTTATCTTTACGGGTCGTAAGTCCGCTTTCACCTCCAAACAATTGATCGACTAGCAAGCATACTGGCTGCACTATCGCGAATGTGCTATTTTTACAAACATCGCAGGGGCAAGCGAGCTAGAGACCGTCATCGCCATCGCCAAAGACCAGAGACCATACATCGCATTTTGTGGTCCTGGTAGAGAAGCAGGCAGACGGTCCACGCCTTCAAGACTGCAATTTTCTTCACTAAGAGCCAGGATGGACGGGCTCACCAAAAGTAAGTGGAGTGAGGATGTCGCCAGCTAGGCTATTATTCAATAGCTCTTTTGTTAATTCTTGATTTAGTCTGTTGAGGATCAACATATATTTCTGGCAATGAGAAAGTAACAAGACGCACCCTTAAGACGAATGATAAAGTCACTTTGATGGCAGATATTTTGTAATAATTTTGATATATTATATATAATGCTTTACAAAACTAAGATATAAATGAAGCGAGCGATAATACTCCTCCACGCTCTACGCTCCATGCTCCTCTCACCTTAACTTGTCCAAACCCAAACCAGCTCGACAGACCGAACAGAAACAGAAACAGGAACGGAAAAAAAAATGATAATGTTGCGTCTTGCGTTGTAACTTGCCCTGCGCATCTGTCTGCTCTCAAAAAATTGGCTTCAGAAATGGTCATATTGAAATCAAGCTCTCCCTTCCGTAGAAGTTTGAGCATTCATTCTCTTCCTATTATTTTTGTGATACATATGTATCTGTTCATCATAAGCCAGCAGAGAGTAAGACAACGCAGGCAAGACGAGCAACTCAAAGCAAAGAAAATTAATTAGATCAATCAAACAGAAGAACTTTGTAAGAGATACTTTATGATGACATGGAGATGAGGTTGTGCAAGATGAAGAAGAAGAACGCAACGCTCTCTTGGGAGGGGGTGGGAAAGTAGAGCAAGGCTAGGTGAAACAAGACAGAATCGAAACGGACAAACCATGTTCGCTGAAATCACTTGATTTCCGTTGTATGTTCCACAGAGACAGGTTAAATTAAACCTGATGGATGTGTTGAATTCCGGTTGGATTATGCTTAGCAGGCAATGCACGAGATATGCACCATACCTTCATCATCATTTCCATGGTCTCCGCTCGACTCACATGGGTTATCGTCATTCGTCGTCAAGATCTCCCTCGCTAATGTCTCCTCGTATCTCCTCACCCGCACTGAGAAACTCTCCCTCTTCCTCATCCTCATCAACCTCATTCTCCCGGCGATCTGCCCCATCCCCAGCGGTAGCCAAGTCCCCTTCCTCGACATCAGAGTAGACAGCTTGCTGAGGACCAGTCTCTGACCATTTGGGTCTTCCTCTTTTCGCATCGTCATCTCCCTTCTTAGCTGATGCATTCCCCGTCTTCGGTTTCCTGCCCAGCTGCCTATTATGAGCAGCATGCTTCGGTTTCGGACGATTTGCCTCCAACTTTGCGATGCTGGCATCCTCCTCCTTCATCTCTTGCAAACGCTTTTCAGCATTAGCCACATCTTCCGGACCATAACGCTTCGATTTGCTCGTCATGATCTTATTCAACTCTTTCCTCTCCGCCTCTCTCACACTTTTATTTCTTGTCTTCCACTTCCGATTCGACAAACGCTTTTCAACAAGCAGTGAAACTTCATCCTCTTCGCCCTTGGCTTCTTTTAGATTAGCCAAGTTCTCGAGAAAGGTAGCTTGGTCTTTTCTTCGATCATTGGCACCCTCGCCGACGGGAAGCATGCGTTGTTTGTGATGGAGGCGACTACCCCGCTCATACTCTCGGTCTGGACTACGTTTTCGCTTTCGCGCTTCGAGTTCAACAGGGTTGGAGATGAGACGAGCAGAGGATGCTGCGAGGAGATCTACCCCTCCGGCGAGTTTCCGCAGGACGGGTAGTGTACTATCTCGATCATGCGCCATGAAGAGAAGTTCGGTGCCGACGTTCATAGCCCATTGACAGGAATACACCGAGCCATTATACGACATCAATGGATTGTCAGAGTGCAAGTCGAGGATAGAAATAGTCGGTACTTCAGCTTCATCCGCAGAAGAAGTGGGCGATCCCTCTCGAGCATCACGATCCTCCTCTTCTGCCTCTGCATCAACCTCATCCTCATCGTCCTCCTCATCCTCTAACTGCAAATCCGCATCAGGCTCTCCGGGATCTGCCCCTTCCATATCACCCGCAAAAGCACCATAAGTTTTGGCCTTTAAATGCTTGCCACCAGGTCTATTTCTACCCAATCCAGGATTGACCCATCGCGTTCGCAGATGGGTTTTCACCTCTCCTCTATTGCGACGCGTGGGTTTGTCGGCATTGTGGTTGGGGATTGTCAGGTCGAGAGTTACATAGTAGGTCTTTGACATCAATTGTGTCAGATTTTGTTGAGCTTGGTAGAGGGGATGGGAGGAAAACGGAAGGATTTTACCTCTCTTTCTGTCGTTGAGTACTCGTACTCCCATTCATCGGAGTCGGAGTCTGGTGAATGGGTCGCTCTTGAAGTGGTGGATGTCTTGGGAGCTGTTGGGGTTTGAAGCCTTGTCGCACCTGTTGAGGGTGTAATTATTTGAGGCATTAGGGTCGACGATTGAGAGGGAGGTATCTTGTGAGAGGTTGTGTAGGAGGCATCGAGTGTGAAGAGGTGCGAACACAAAAAGGGCGAGGAAGACAAAGGATGGAGATGAACGAAATTGAAATAAAAAGGTGAAGATGAAGATGAAAAAAAGGAAGGGAATTAGTGCACAGTTTTACCCGTCAAGCTTTTCGTTAATGTGGTACTTGCCCCCACGTGACTCACCTTAAGATGACTACCACGTCCAGATATTTCCAAAGATCGACATTCTAGTCGGGAGAAATAATTCAACGGGTCTTCATTCATTTATGAAATTAATGTGTTCGAGCATGTCATTATGGTTCAAAAAGCGCAAAGTTATTTTTACCAGATCTCATTTCCACCTCAACCACCTCCTCACATCACCCTGCCCGTCCACCTCATTTGATCAACCACCCACGAACATTGGGCATGATCTTGTAACTTGGCTCGTCAGATGGTTGTTCCAATTCAACCGACGCCCAAGTACCTGCATTTCGCAACGACGTCTCCGTATCTCTGGTGAGTGAGCAACCACCCATGAAGTGCGGCCAGACGAAGTCAAGGAGTGCTGTCACACTAGTTAGTACGGGGTTGGGAGTAGGGGAAGAATCAAAGAAGGAACTTCACCCTGATAATACTTCAACAGTCCACCTCGTTTCATAGCAACATGCTCGAACACGATCCACATTCCACCTGGCTTCAAATAAGAATACAAACCCTTGATCATCTTCTTCGGTTGATCAACCGAACAAAGTGTTTGAATAGTAACAACACAATCAACCTCTCCTTTTTGGATCCAGCCTCCGAGGCGTTGCTCTCCGCCGTAGAGACCTTTTCCATTCAAATCCTCGACGCCGACGGGGACGATTTGGTAGACATCTGATAGTCCGGCTTCGATGATGCGTTGACGAAGGATAGCGTGGTGGTCTCGGTTGGGCTCAACACCATAAATTTTGGTGACTTTGGCTTTGTCGAACAGAGTCAACCACTCTCCACCACCAGGACCAACATCTAAAAAAATATGTTAAATTACGAATATCAAGCATGAACAACGTGACACACCAATAACAACACCACTGGCAAGAGACATGAGCGGTCGCACTCTTGGAGCAACGAATGCTTTCATGCCCGGTCCGAAATCCTTCCACATGATTGCGAACCACGCATCTTTGAAACCGGACGGAGAGAGGAGAACAGCCCATTGGCGAGTGATCAAGAGTGTGTAAATGGTAATGGGGATATAATACGCCGCGAAGAGCAAGATATAAATCGGTCTGAAGACCGTGGTGAGCACGTTTATAAATTCAACCATCTTTCGCTTGGTGTAGAAAAGAAAGCGTGCAAAATTTTGGGAGAATTCAGAAAAGGAAAAGAAAAACAAGAAGTGTGGTGTGGACCGGGCCGCCCATTTTATAAGAAAGAATGAACGGAGAGATGGGGCGTAGGATTCACATGCTATCGAATAGAGGTGAATAACTGATTGGTTCACTGCGCGAGGCTGCTTAGGCATAAGTGGCATAAAATTGAACACACACACAAACATGCTTCTGTCTCCTCATCTCTATATCTAGCCACCGTCACACCTCGTTCAGATGAACTTGCACAACTCACAATCGATATCTTTGGAATTGTACTGATGGTGTAAAACATTTCACAGAAGAGTTAGTTTCACATGCTGAAAAGCTCCTTGACATCATGTCGTTTAATGTCACTGGAAATGTTATTTCGTGGTGGTCCTGGGGGTGGAGGCTAGAGACAAGATATCACATCCGGAAGCTGCACGATCCACATCAGCTTTTGACGCGACGGCCCAAACAGGTATCTGGCTCCAATTTTACAATGAAAGCAACCTATTAAGAAACGGCGATAGAAATGCCGTTCGAGATGAGGAAGCGGAAATGCGAGGCGAACTTTAGGGTTTAGGCAATTTGGGGAGAGTAGCGTAGTTGCACATGCCTGGTCTCAGAACTACACTGCACATAGCACTACACAGACGCGGGAATGCAGGAACCTGAAACTTATGACCACGGTACTCTGGGGTGATGAAATGGGTATCAGATTGATCACAAATCACAAGCTTCGCCAAGCTGCTGATATACTAAACAACATCTTCTACTCTTGGTCAAATTCTACCTCCTGTCCTTGGGCATCTTCTTGTCTTCCAGGGCCTCCAAATCCTTCTTCCTATGATAATGCGGCGCAGCCTCATGCAACCACTCGGGTTTGATAGGCATACAGTTGCGCATGTACTCCTTGCTAGTCTCCACCAATTCAAAGTATATAATCATCTTGATTGGCGGGTTGGAATCCATCAGCACGCTGGAGGGGTGGATATGCACCGTCGTGTTATTCTTCACGGTTCTATAACTGTCGCCTCCTCGCTGGAGACGAGCAGCATTCGTGAAAAATCCTGCGGTGATCGCTTTTTGGATGGGTACCAAATCATTGGCTCCACAGGTGGAAGACACGACTTCGACGCGTTCGCACAGATTTGCAAGTTGGTCGCGGACGTCGCGAGCTCTCTGCAGGGAGCGCAGATCCAGAAAATTCTCTTTGGCCCAGACGTGACTGAAATCAGAATCGACCCATTGATTCCAGATGTTCAGCATGGTGATGTGATCGCCGCCTTCTTTGATAGTAAATCGTGCACGAGCACTGTCCGCGTGGATCTTCTTGTCCTTCGGCCGGAAGAAAAGGGCAGATGATTCACTTAGCATGGATGCAATCGTGAGAACTTCTTCAACGCTTCCTAACTTGTCAGCTGCGAGAATTGCTCGAGCAATTTGAGGATCGGTAGGGAATTCGGCCATTTGTCTTCCAACTTTGGTAAGTTCCCCTTGATGGTTAAGAGCTTGAAGGGCGAAAAGCTGATTCAAAGCTCCGATCAAAGTATCGGTAGGTGGAGGATCCATGAAGTCAAACTCGAGGAGATCGTTCACTCCCAAACTCTTGAGTAGCAGCACAATGTTGTTTAGATTTGTTCGCTGAATCTCAGGTGTCGTACTCTCGTCCATCTCATTCATATACGCCCATTTGGTATATAGTCTAAAACATTTTCCAGGTCCAACACGTCCTGCACGCCCACTTCGTTGATTTGCAGATGCCCGGGAACATGGTACTGCCACCAATTTGGATAGGCCTGTCTTCGGCTCAAACACATTTTGCTTGACAAATCCAGGATCGATGACAAACACAATTCCATCGATTGTCAAACTCGTCTCGGCAATATTTGTTGCCAGGATAATCTTTCTCGCGCCATCCGGAGTTGGCTCAAAAATCTTGCTTTGAAGTTCTGAAGGCAAATTTGCATAAATTGGACAAATAATGAGTTCTTTTACTCGTGTGCCCAACTTCCTTGCTATGTCCGTGATATTCTGCTCTGCAGCTTCAATTTCATCCTGACCAGTAAGGAATACCAAGATATCTCCTTTGCCCTGACTAGTGTGGATTTGAAAGATGGTGGTGATGGCAGCTGCAAGATAGTTTGCCTCTGGCTGAGGCGTGTAAAAGACTTCAACCGGATGTGTTCGACCAGGAATGTTGAAGATTGGCGCCCCATCAAAGTATTCTGCAAACTTTGCCGCATTCATAGTTGCCGAAGAAATCAAAATTTTCAATTCTGGTCTTTCTCGTGCGAGGTCCTTCACCAGAGCCAGCAAAATATCAGTGTGGACCGTCCGCTCGTGGGCCTCGTCAATCATAATGGCGGAATATCCATCCAAAGTAGGCTCCTGCATGAATTCTCGCAACAGCATACCATCCGTCAAAAACTTAACGACTGTTTTGTCGCTCGTGCAGTCTTCGAATCGAATCGAGTAGCCAACTTCGTTTCCAACCTTCACACCAATCTCATCCGCTACACGCTTGGAAACTGACATTGCTGCAACACGACGAGGTTGGGTGCAGCCAACTTTCATGCCCCCTTTCGTGTATCCTGCTTCATGCAAATATTGTGGTAACTGTGTGGTTTTGCCACTTCCTGTTTCTCCAACCACAACCAGAACCTGGTATTCTTCTAAAGCCGCAAGAAACTGGTCCCTAAACTTGTAAATTGGCAAGCTCTTCCTCGTCTCATCAATAGACATAGCTTTCTTTTCGGCAGCCTTGATCTGATCTTCCAAAAGACGCTCTTCTGCCGTCATTCCAGACCTGCTGCCTGCTATCGCTGCGTCCATAATCCATTTGATCCCCTGGTCTTCATCCAAAACATAATCATATTCGCCCCGGTCCTCCCTCTCGTTGCTCTGAATTTGAGCTTTGGCCTTTGCACTTTGCTCTATCTCCCACTGCTCATGCTCCGTCACGAACTTTTCCTCCCCATATTCATTTTTCTCCACATACCGCTTGTACATGGCTTCCTCCTTCTTCTTCCTGTCAATTTTCCCCTTCTCCGTAATGTAATCCTCCGGCATAGCGTAGCCATCGAGATGGTCATCGATCCGCAGTCGCTCTTCAGCAATTCGTAAGACCTCTCTATTCTTTGCAAATTCCGCTCTCTCCCTATTTGATAGCTTGGTGCCACTCCTCAACTCCTCCGTTTCCTCTGCGACTTGTTTCCTCAGGAGAGCCAGCCGTTCGGCCTCTCGTTTCTTCAGGTATTCCTGTCGTGATCTCTCCCGTAGATCTGGGAGTGCCGCAAGTCTCGCAGATGGATCCAATCCCTTCTGAGCTGAGTTCGCCGCTGCAGTGTTCTTGTCCTTCTTCGAAAGTAACCTCTTTGCGAATGCATCTTTCTCCTCTTGATCCTTCCGCCGCTCCTCCTCCTCTTTGTCCACCTTTCGGTCCTCGTCATCACTCTCATGGCGTGTTTTCACTCGTTTGGGGGATGATTCCCGGAAATCCTCTTCCTCCTCCTCGACAGCATCTGGATCAGGCTCCTCATCGCCCCAGCGGTCCTCATAGTCGCGTTCGGTACGTCGGCTTCGGGACTTCTTTTTGGATCGATGTTTTTCACGGCGCTTGGGAGCCTCATCCTCCTGTTCCATAGGAACAAATGCATATTTTTGCGCCATGTTCAATCGTTCGTATGTGCAGAGATGAGTCGTTGCATTGAAAAAGTCTTGGGGTTCCAGAGCTTGAAGCTACCCTGACGTCTCGTGACTGCCTCAAAGTTGAAATGCTGCCAAGTCATGAATATGGGACAATTCCCAAAGCAGAAGGATGCTTGGATAGGTAATCTGTTTGATTATACTGGAAACAAATAAGTTCATATTCTTTATACCTCTTCTAAAGTTATGTTACCTTAAACATTTGCATACCAAAACATAAGGGAGCTGGGGAGTTTATGATGTCCGTCATTTAGCGAGCCTTGCCCCTGCATTCGCAACGCCAATGCCGCCGCCGATAAGCAAAGAGACCAGCGTGTTCAGTATCTCGATTGGAGTCTCCAAAAAGTTTGGACCAAATTCCTCCCATCACCTCGACACCTGCCACCTCCCTTGCGACCTCAGCTTTTTGTATCCAGTCCCTCCTTTTGTTCTTCACATGCCGTTCTACAGATAGGATCTTTCACACAATTCCTCTCCTGGTACCTTTGCTTGCGGGCGCAAATCTAGCGCAAAGATGAGGCTCCCCTCCATCTCCTTGGTGCTACTATGCATGTTCCAAATTGCAGTTTGCGCTGAAGATTTCTACAAAGTAAGTTCATTCGACAGCCAACTGTCAAAACCCAAACATCTAACATAAACCAAGTTACTTGGAGTAGACAGATCCGCCAATGACAAAGATCTCAAACGAGCATACCGACAATTAAGCAAAAAATACCACCCTGACAAGAATCCGTACGTTGTCTTCTTACTTCAACTGTACCTATTCTCCAACATATTTCTAAGCTAATGATCAAAATACAGAGGTAATGAAACCGCCAAACAAAAGTTCGTCGAGGTCGCCGAAGCCTACGAAGCCCTCTCGGACGCCGAATCGCGCAAGATCTACGACCAATATGGGCACGAGGGCCTCAAGCAACGCAAGCAGCAAGGCGGCGGCGGCGGCGGCCACGATCCATTTGACCTCTTCTCTCGCTTCTTTGGCGGCGGCGGCCACTTCGGACATCAAGGCCAACGACGAGGTCCCGACATGGAAGTCCGCGTTGCAGTACCCCTTCGCGATTTCTACAACGGCCACACGACCGAATTCCAATTGGAGAAGCAGGAGATCTGCGATGAGTGTGAGGGAAGTGGTAGTGCGGATGGACAGGTGGATACGTGTAATCAGTGTGGTGGACATGGTGCGGTGATTAAGAAACATCAATTAGCGCCTGGATTGTTCCAGCAGGTGCAGATGCAATGCGATGCCTGTGGTGGTAGAGGACAGACGATTAAGCACAAATGTCCTGTCTGCGCTGGTGCGAAGGTGGTGCGTAAAGTGAGCACTTTCCCCTTGACTGTCGATAAGGGAGCGCCTCGCGGACAGAAGTTACATTATGAGAATGAGGGCGATGCCAGTCCGGATTGGGTGGCAGGTGATTTGCATGTCACGCTCGTGGAGAAAGATGCTAGTTTGGACGAAGACAACGAGTTAAAAGTTGACGGCACGTTCTTCCGTCGCAAGGATCAGAATCTATACTGGAAAGAGGTCATTTCGTTGAGAGAGGCGTGGATGGGAGATTGGAAGCGCAATTTAACGCACATGGACGGTCATATCGTCGAGTTATCTCGCAAGCGGGGACAAGTTACGCAACCGGGCCACGTCGAGAGAGTTGTTGGCCAAGGCATGCCCATATGGCATGAGGATGGTGATAGTGTGTATCACCAGACGGAGTTTGGGGATTTGTTGGTGGAGTATGTGGTCGTGCTGCCCGACCAGATGGAGAAAGGTATGGAGAAGGACTTTTGGGCCTTGTGGGAGAAGTGGAGGAAGAAGAATGGCGTGGATTTGCAGAAGGATAGTGGAAGGCCTGTTGGACCCGTGGTGGCAAGTAAGGGAAAGGATGAGTTGTGATTGATTGCGCCATAGATTTGTAGAAACATAAGTACTTTGTAGAATCTAGACTTTTTACTGCATTTTGTTGTTTCAATCAGAATTTTTGTCTATTGGGTCCAAAGTACCTGACGTTGTTGGATCGTTCAGAAGCGAAGAAGAGGTTGTAGGAAAAAGTATGTTATATGAGTACTAAAGTCGTTCTTTACAATACGTAACTGAACGAGTACAAA
>JBAMDN010001127.1:0-31656 GCA_037074945.1 Tetracladium marchalianum
CAATACTTTGCAAAGATGGGAGGTATGGATCCAAATATGGTTCAAAATGGTATGCCTGGTCAAATGCCTAATGGAATGCGTCCTCCTCCAAGCTCGCATCCAAACAATGGTTTCGGAGGAAACCAACAAATGACCCCACAACAAGTTGCCATGGCTAGAGCTCAGCAACAGCAAGCCGCACAACAACAACAGCAACAGCAGCAGCAGCAGCAGCAACAACAGCAACAGGGTGGCTGGCAAGGTCAGAACGGACAAATGATCCAGCAACAACAGGGTGGTCCTCAACAGGCAGGTATCAGAACGCCACAACAACAGGCCATGCCCCCTCCTTCCGCTCCCGCTCCCGCAGTTACTAACGGCCGCACCCAACCTTCGTCCCCACAACAGCCTGCTCCACCTACCCCGGTGACGAACAACAAGGCAAATCCCAAGAAGAAACCAGAGGCAAAGGACTCTAAAAAGGTATATTCTATAGCGTTAAATGGATCTTCTTGTAGAAATGTTGACATTGATAACAGCGTGCTGCTCAAAAGAAGGGAACCGCTCCGAATAACGCTGGTGCTACACCATCCGCCGATACCGACGCCGCCGGCGCAACCCCAACGCCTCAGACACCGATGACTCCTGTCCACACTTTCAACAAGGGCCAGAACGGTGCTGTCCAGCCTCCTGCTAACGGACAGCCTCCTGCTCCATCGGGCGTTGCTCCTCAACTCGATATGTTCCAAGTTGGATTCGAAAACTTTGGAGTAAGTCTCCTGTCTCCTGTGACTTACCAGTAACTAACCGTGTTTAGCTTGAACCCGGATCTCTGGACTTCACTACCAATCCTAATAACAGTACAGATGTTCTTCAAGACTTTGACTTTGATTCCTTTCTTCACCAAGATGTCAACGACAATGAATCGTTCAACTTCGATCCTGCTCTAGAGTTTGATGGAATCGGAGCCGAATGAGCCTAACGCGTCGTCGTGGTTTTCCTTCATCGACTTATCCGGCGTTTTCGAGCATACTCATGGCGTTTCAGCGGCTCATACCAACTCAGTCTTCCTATTGTGCATTGTTTATTGCGAAAGCATTCGGCTCCCAATGGTTTAGAAGGACATAGTGTTGGGTTTCCTCAAAAAATTCGTTGGATTCTTTTACATACAACAGTCGTCGTAAGGCGACTTGGATATGGGTTATGGGTTCGCTTTCCTCGATTTTGATGTTTATGTTTTTTTTTATTTGCTTGTTACACACAAACGAACGTAGTTAATACCTGATGTAATTTTGTTTTGCTGCATCGCAGAGCGGTCGGCAAGTAAGACTGCGCAGGAGGAAGGCAGGTGGGAATTTGGAGTCGGGGTAAATATTTCAACAAAGTTGTGCTTTTTGTTTATTACTTTGCTGCGTTTGATCTGTTGGAGATGGGGCGGCGGAGAGGGGCTATTGGGAAAGGAGGCTTCCTGTGTACTTATCATTTGGGCGGACATTGCGTTGGGGAAGAGGCTCCGTGGATTGTGTTCTTTCTTCCAGTTGTGGACTTTTCCAAAGGGGTAGATGTTCAATCTCCCAGATATGTCTTATCTTTCGTAGTAAGAAGAATTCTTGCATGGCATTTATATACTCTCACTCAAACCTCCACTGAACTATTTTATAATGTGTGAACGCTGGTATCAGGCAGCAATTATCTTGGTCATTTTGTGTGCCTTTCCCCTCCTCATCAGTGAATGAGTGGTAATATCTACTTTGCAGACGTTAGCTAACGCTTCATTTTTCCTAGACATTCTAGACCCGAACATTCTACTGTGAAGCCATATCATAGGTGCATTGAACGAGTCCGTTGCCGCACACACCTTTTGTCTCGGCACAATGCACATGCTCTTGTTGTGAGGGTGGGATGCTAAAAATGCACCATGGCCCAATACTGGTCACTTCCCGTGTTTAGTCCAGCAATCCACCTTACGCCCTACGGGTATTACTCATCGCGCCTATTTCGCCTATCTCTTCCTTTGCATCTATCGCGTCGTTTAAAGATCCTCAAGCTTTCCGCTTACTTTCTCTCTATCTCTTGATAACTTTTTATTTTCCGACGTCTAACCAGCGGCTTCCGATATCTTAGGAAAGATACTATTGATTTGACTCATCATTGATCGCTTTTCTTCTATTGCGGGCTTTCAAACGAGAAAACAATATCTCCTCAAGAGTCTGTCTTCGATACAACTTTTCGAGTCTCGCTTGCACAAAGTCCTCCTTTCGCGTGTGTCGTTACACAAAACAAAAACAATGCCTCCCAACACCAACGACTCACCTCCACCGCCTCCCATCATGTATCCTGTCACACCTCTCGCCACCAACCCCTTCGGCACTCTCACCATCCTCCAAATTCGCACCAGTCTCATGCAACCGATGAAAAATCTCAACATCGAGACGGGTATCTACAAGCAACCACGCGCATCGATTTCACGCATCTTCTGCTCCTTCACCGGCCTTGAAGCCGACGAACACGATCTCACCTTTCACGGCGGCCGCGATAAAGCCGTACATCAATACTTCCACGGTCATTACCCCCGCTGGAAAGATGAGATGAGCATCATCACCATCACCACCATCACCACGACTTGACCACAGCTCTGACAATAGCCGTAGGGGATCCATAGGACAGCCAACGCCGTGCGAGACGTGCGTGCGCGATCAAGTGGAATGCGTCCTGGCAACCTCGAAACGTGGTGGGAGGCGAGTGAAGAGAGGTGTCAGTATTGCTCTCAACTGTCGGCTTCTGAAGGCATAGACTGATTCTCATAGACCTCAACTCCACTTCCCAACAACGGACAAGGCATCTTGCCAGCTCCAGAGGCATTCAGTCCACCCCGTCCATATGCCGGTCCTCAGAGATCATTCAGCCAAGCTCAGGTAACAAGTCCATCGCGTGAAAGATTCCGGACTGAGGATCCGATCACCACGAATATTGATGCCACTATTGCATCGACGGACTTGCACACGACTTCAGATGCCTTGAACATGTTGAGTCAGGCTGCTCAGCTCGACACTTACTCTACTCCCGGGCAAAGATCACATACCTCGGACCGCCAAAATGGTGTCCTGTCTCCCCAGGATCATCCTACGCATAACTCGAGGCATAGTGAATCTGTTGTGAATAATGTTTTGCAATATCCCCTCATCTCTCAGGGACTTCTTACATTGACCCAAGTGTCCCAGCTCGTTGCTCGGTATGTGGACTTCAAGTGTTGATCCGACGTCAAGCTAAGCTGTCTAGATTCAAGCAATACTATCACCCATATCTCCCCATAGCGCCGCGAAAGTCTTTCGAACCGGACTCGCTTCAGTATATGGCAACCTATGAACCTCACTTATTGACAGCCATCATCACCGTTGCCGCACGGGACCTTCCCCAAGGCGAGAATATACTCCGAACATGTTCTCACTATATGCATCAACTCGTGTCTGAAATATCTGCTGGGAAACGGTGTGATGTCGAAGCAGTTGAAGCGTTGCTACTGCTTGCAGAATGGGAACCTCAGGATTCTCTATCGGAGGGAAGAGAGGTAGGGTGTGGAGAAGAGGATCGAGCTGCCTGGATGCATGTTGGCATTGCTCTACGAACTGCCTACTTTCTAGGACTTGATCGAACCGCTTTGAAGCATGATGATGAGGATAAGGTCGCGCATTTCAACCGGCGGAGGATAACATGGGCTGGTTCGTTACATCCTGCTACGGGGGTTTACATCGCTGACAAGCCTCAGTGTGTTATATCTCAGACCGTTCGCTGTCTGCAAGAATTGGAAGAGCCTTTTGGTCTCGTGGGCCTGTCGCTCTCTCAGGTGTAGGAAAGCATGGACGTCAAACGTTCGACGACTTTCTTCCTCTCCAACCACAGACACCTGACGAGACAGATTATGCGAGTGTTCTGCAGGCAAATCTGGATCTCGTTCAACTGTTTTGCAACGTGCATGATATCCTTTACTCCGGTATGGGCAGCAGCATGAAGATGATGCTGGCAGGGAACTATGTCAAGTATGTTGATGATTTCAGGAGAGCCATCGAGGGATGGAAGAGTATTTGGGGAACATTAACTTGTTTGTATACACACCCTCTTGGAATTCCTTGGCTGATTGATCAAGGTCCACCAAATATCAAAGCGACTCTTCAAATGTCGTATGAATATTTACGACTATACACCAATGCATATGCGTTCCAGGCAACAGTTACGCGCGCTGTTGCTGCAAAATCCCAGGGTCAGCTTGCTGCAAATGAGACACCACACATGGGTGTTCCCTCATTACCAGATGCTAGATTTATCTATGAATCTGTTGATGCTGCAAAGTCTCTTCTTAGTATCATCAACAGCTACATTGATCCTGAAACATGTCTACGATATCTCCCTCTTCGCTTCTCCTTGTAAGTTGGCACCTCTCACATTTGATTCCAACTAACACTTGTTTAGGTATTGTGTCAATTCTGCTGTGTTCTTGTATAAGGTATGCTAAACTATTTGCCAAACTTACCCTTCACACTACGAAAACTCTTCCTAATTTCTGATCTCTAGGCTTGGTCATTTGATGTCCTCTCGGCACAAGAAAAACTCGGTATTCGCCATATGATCAACGACGTGATCCGCCGTCTCCAAAAGGCATCAGTCCGACCTAACGATTTCTCATCCCGCTACTCAGAACTCCTTGATCGATTGTGGCAACGCAAGGATTCGGAAAGCCAAGCTCAATCAAGAGCCAAAACTCCCAATCCAATGACTGCAAATCCACCTCCTGGAGCATCCTCCGGTACAAATCCAATTCGTAATGGCATAGCCAACGATAGCAATCCTTCCGCTCCACCAGGATCAAGAGGACAGGACCCGAATGCTACCGCCAATTCAAATTTCCTTGCGCCATCAACGCCATACAACAATCGTGCTCCTTCCGCAACAGGCTGGCAAATGGGAATGCAAGATGAATTTTCCTGGCTCGATCTCCAAGCTGTAGGCGAACTGGTGTCTGGGGGTGGTGATCTCACAGGTGCGGGATGGGGAGCAGGAAATGGAATGGATGGCGGTGGTTTTGGATATTACGGTAACGGACTTGGACCTGGTGAATGGGGTGAATTTGGAGGAATGGAGGGTGGTGATGATGTTGGAAGATTTTTCTGAAGAAAACTAGAGTAATGAAAATACGAAATGTTCCAGTGTTCCAGTGTTACAGGACACAAGACTTAAGTGAAGGCTGGAAGCCGAAGGGCTGCATGATCTCGTGATGCTGTCAATGCCTCCGCTTTCGAAACTATCGCGGGTAATCTCTCTAGATGTCAAATTCTCCAACGTCCGAAAAAACTACTCAATATTCCAATTTTCCACACAAATACAACACAGCCTCAGGAACATAATAAGTCCATTCAATTGGTCTCGTTCTCCCTACTAAAACAAAACCTCGTCAAGATGTCCTTACCACAGAAACTTGAAACGGTAAAGCGAATTCAATACACCATGGCAACAGCATACAGCTCCATGGGCGCCTGGTTCGTCTCTTTCCCTTTACCCCCTCTCTTTTCCATCACTCCACTCACTCTCTCTACCTTCCCAAACAAAAGGTGTCTCATTCACCCCCTCTCCGTCCTCTCCCTCTCCCTCAACCCCGTCACCACCCAATAATAACACCAACCTCGATTCTCATGACGCGCTGTTTTGGCGCTCAAGCCATGACTGTGAAAAGTTTCACGGCGTTTGGGTGGGCGATGGTGCCGTATTTTGGGTTTAATTGGTGGTTTTTGGTTGGGCCTGGGTGAGTTTTTGTTTGTAGTTTCCCTTACTGATTTGTGTTATTTTGAGTTGGAGGAATGTGGTTGATAGTAATACTGATGATTTCTGGTGTGATACAGAAAGGGAATATTCACGAATTGGTTGTGGATGGACTTTATTGGAAATGCGATTTTTGCTGGGGGAAGTTCTTGGTGTGTGTACTTGTTGAAGGAGGCTGAAGCGGGTGAGACCAAAAAGAAGTAAGAAACGATCGATAAATTGAGGTACTGTAAAGTAAAATGTAAAGTGTAAGTGTAAGAATCAATCTCTTTCTCGAGAACTATTTATGTCTATTTTCTGACTCTGCTTTCTTGCTGAATCTACCTTCTACGATTCCCTCTTTTTACCAACTAAGTAATTTTACTCAACTTAGCGTCTAGGTACGTACCACCAGTGTAGAGTACCCAGCATATGGACATGCATTTTACGGGCACAGTCAGGATACACGAGCACGTGATCATGCCGAGTACAATATCATCCAGATCTTGGTTGGCTTCCAACTTATTCCAATTTCCTTCCTCAATTCAATACTATTACTCTAGATATTCATTTCGACTGATTTCACAATGTGGAGAAATCTACATGATTGGGCTACATTATATTCGATCTTATTCAGTATCACAACGGCAGCAGCACCAGCGACACATCTCTCGTCCGAGCCAAAGACCTCTCGGCCCATTAGTGTAGAGTCACGCACAGTATGGCTTTGTCGACATTTATCTTGTGTAATTAAGCTCCTCATAACTGATACGATCTCAGGATTCGCAAAGACTCTTGAAAGATACGGCAGGTAGTGTTGGTGATCGTGTACATGTCGCCAGAATAACAGTACTTAACTCTTCTTGCTCCTCTCCTATCGGAACTCTAAATAGAATGTAGGACTACTACAGACTCCTCTTTATCATCGAAATCCAAGCTGGGAATCCTCCACAGAGCTTCCGCGCTGCTATCGATACCTCTTTTTCTGACGTTCTGCTCCCATCATCGAAATGTGACACTCCGCTCTGCTCGGCAAAATACCATCAGCAATTCAATTCCACCGAGTCTGAAAGTTACGTTTCATATGGAACTCCGGTTGTGCTACAGTATGATTGGATAAATACGTATGGAACCAAGTCAGAGGATACCTTTTGGGTTGCTGACTTGGAGATTAAGAGGCAACGGTTTCAAGAGGTAGGTTTTGGTCGATATTTCAGTTGTCTATTTTATGGCAGTGCACTAGTGTTTGGAATTTCACTTCGTGATCAAGCTTCACGTGTGATTGCTTCTGAAACAAAGTTGAGCATGGGTTTATTCTATATCCTACTTACCTTGTGGAATATCACCTGAATAACCTCCAAAGCCAGATATCGTTTGGATATCATGACCTCTGTCAGAGGTCTCTCTTCTTTTTGAGAACTTTTGTTAGGACTTAGAAATACCAGACTGATTTGGTGGCTTCAAAAGGCAACCGAATGGCACAGACCCTACACATTTTTTGTCTTGGACAACCAAGTCGATACAGTACTCGGTCTCTCACGCCACCCCGTCAACCTTCCAAGTTGTGACCTGGATAGCACAGGTCCCTGGCACAACATCATCAATCGATCGCTTCTACAACGAAATATCTTCTCTCTCAAACTCTCTAAAACGCCATACTATGAAGGCGAGATTATGTTCAGCGACATGAATCATGATCTCTTTGAAGGGGACTTGCAAACGATCAAATTAATTGACGTCCCATACGATCCTACATTTAACTACTTTGCTCACCGTTGGCAAGCTCAGGCTCACTCCCTCACATTCGACGACATCGAAGAGGATCTCGGGGACCACGTAGCAATCTTCACAACCAATGAGCCATGGATCCATATCCCCCAAGTTTTATGGCACAAGCTCAGGGAGAAGTGCCACGCCATTGATGACTGGATTGGACCAGATCGAGTTGCGTGTGAGAAAAGAGCAGAATTACCGGATTTGGTGATTCGGTTTGGTATGGATGGACAGGAAATCGCAGTCACAATCTCGGCAATGGATTATGTTATGGAATGGGAAGGTGATGAAGAAGGGGATGCGCCTGAGTGTGTATTGCCTTGGGGAGCACATAGGCTAAGGAAAGACGATGATCCGCTTTATATTGTTCTTGGTACTACGTTTCTGGGTGGTGTATACTCGGTTTGGGATCGTGATGAGAGGACTATTTCTTGTAGGTGCTATCTACCATCCGCGATTGTCAAAAGTGTGCTGGACTTAGACTAACACATTTGGTCGGATAGTTGCGAAGTTGAAGCGAGAAGCAGTCAAGGCAATTGAAAACGTCGATGCAAATGCGTTTCCGAAAAAGAAGCTTCGTGGCTTGGATACTCGCACAAAGCCCAGGTTTGGCAACTCTACTGACAAGTCCGCCAGAGATGTTTTCCACAAATTAAGTGGAAACGAAAAATAGGTAGTATTATATAGGCCTACCGAGCTGTTTCAACATCTCTTCAGTAAATAATCTAAAAACTTGACAAGTAAGGGATTCATTTTACAGTCCATACATGATTCCCAAACACTTTAATCAATCACGAATCTTAAAATTTCTAAACCTCATATTACTTCGTCACCAACTACGGAGTATTCGCCAGTATTTCCGTCTCCCTCTTCGTGGATTCCATCCTGTTGTGATGGTGAAGAGGGGGGAGTGCATTCATTGGCTCTGAATACGACTGTTCAGCCCCCTCCTTCGAATCCATGGGACCCTCACGTCCGAAGTTACTTACTCATAACCGGATTTCCCTCTTCTTCGTACAAAAAACCAGTCAGCATCAGTCCCTATTGAGGCTGATCGACCGCCTGTATCACATATGGCGTCGCATCACGTAGTGAACTGATGAATGATACGAATAATGATACCCCGCACGCATAGCTTACTTGGTATTGTAAAGGTAAAAATGAAGCAAGGAACTTACAATGGAGCACTGCCTTGTGTAGTGCTCATCTACAATTTATAAGATAAAGCTTAGAGAATTTGCGTGCTGTGGTATCTTACCTTTTCTATATATATGTCCGACAGCCTTGCTAGCATTTCCCTCTCAGCTAGTTTTTTTCTCTGTCCAGTACACTCTCTTAACATCTCAGTCTCTCAATCACATTTTAAACAATTCCAAGCCACCAACAATAATGTCTTCTTACGATAGCAAGTATATGAAAGATGACGAAGCTAGCGTTATCAAATTATACGTAAGTTCTTTCTCCCAACGAATCTCCTTTTGCCCAAGATACGATACAACTACCCCGCTCTCCAAGTCCTTTCTGCTACTCTCCAAGCCCGACAACCAAATTTATTAAATTTATATAACAGGGTGAACGTACGGCAAACAGAAATTGCCAATACCTTCTTCCCCACATCAACGCCACCTCTAAAATTCTGGACGTTGGCTGTGGTCCTGGAACCATCACTTCCGACTTCGCCAAACTTGCCTCTGGGGGCCAAGTCACAGGCATCGACACTAGCGAAAGCATCATCCATTCCGCACAATCATCCTTCCCTCCATCCACCCAAGCAAACCTCACTTTCGCAGTCGGTGATGCCTACAAGCTCGATTTCCCGGACAACACCTTCGACATCGTACACGCCCACCAAGTCCTAGTCCACTTAAAAGACCCCGTCGCAGCACTCAAAGAACTCTACCGAGTCGCCAAACCAGGCGGAATCATCGCCGTTCGCGATTCTAGTCCTGGTGTTGTGCTTTCACTCAAACCGGATTTACCTGCTATCAGATCGTATTGGGCGAAGGCGCTTCCGATTATGGCGAGTATGGGTGGTCATCCTCATGCTGGGCAGGAGCTTGAGGGGTGGGCTAAGGAGGCGGGCTTTGAGAAGGTGGTGTATAGTAAGAGTCCTGCTTTGAATGCGAGTCATACGCCGAGAGTTACGGGAGCACCGGCGCAGCAGGCGGTTCAGTATGGGCTTGCTACTGAGGACGAGGTGAAGAGTTGGGAAGAAGCGTGGAAGGAGTGGGATGAGACTGAGGGAAGCGAATTTGTGTTTGAAGCTGGGGAGCTTCTTATTACGAAGGTTTGAGGTAATATTCTGATAGTTATTGAGGAGCTCTATTAGACCAAAAACTTTTTTATGTTAGTCATTTAGGTCTATTCTTGTTATTCTGACATAGAATTCTCCTACATTTCAAAAGTTACGGACCGGACAAGTGTCTAGCCCTGCAAAGCAACCCCCCCCCCCCCCCCCCCCCGTCGAAAGTCCGTCCCAGAACGATCAGCATGTCTGCAATCTACCTCCAAAAATTTGAGATAGTAGAGAAGCGGTCTAAAGCTCAGAGTTTATATCTTGCGTCAAATATGTTGAGATTTTACACGACCGATTTTGTAAATTTCTGCATTATCAAACGTTAGGTTTCTCTGGCACCCAGTACCAGATGGCTAATAAACTCATGTACAGCCTGAGACGAAACAAAGTTTTCTCATTGCACCTGTCAAATAACTCCATGAATGAAACAACAACTCGTTTTGCCCGCCAAATCTCCAATGCAAGGTTTTACTCCCTCAAAAGACACAATCCAACTGAAAACGACCAAGTGTGTGATGCCGTAATTTCCAACATGATGCAGCGCAAGACAAACGAGAAAGGAATCCCATGCAACCAATCTATGAACATGACCAACACCCATTTCAACGCTCTATCCAACGCTCTGTCGAACCTCGCCGACCTCCCACCCACTACCCCAACATCTCCCAACCAAAGAATCCAGCATCGAATCACGATGCAAAGAACCCAAGAAGCCTCAAAGCGCGAGAAGATCTTCTTTCACGTCTTCCGGAAGACGGCGATCGATGCTTCCTTCTTCGGCTAGAAGTTGACGAACTCTGAGCTCTGGAAGGAGCAGTGTAGTAAGTAGACATTCCCTCACTTCGACCAGAGGTTGAGTGTCCACCGCCATGGCCTGACATACTCGAGGCTTCTACAAACGCGCTGCCACCATTTGTCCTATGTCTAGATGAGGAGTAGCTGTCATGTACGTTGTCTTCTCTGCGGAGGAAGATTGAGAGATCTCGGTATTGAGGTTTGTTGTTTGTGGGTGGTGGACGGTTTTGCATAGGGTGCGCATGTTGAAATTGCGCACCTCCCAAAACAGCTTGGGATGATGCATTGATTGGAGGTAGGAAAGGATTATAAACAGGGCACGCGGGTTGTAACTGTAGTCCTCCCAGAGTTGGAGTTGCCATTTGTACACCATTTCGAGGCGCATTAACTCCTATGCCAGGTACATTGATCACAGGCCCCAAACCAGATCCAAGCTGTTCAACTCCAAAACCAAGTTGAGGTACCACGGCTTCCAATCCAAGTTGCGGCAATGCAACTCCAACACCAGGTCCAGGTACCGGGCGCAAACCTGGCTTCGGTGCCGCGATTTTCAACCCATTTCGATGGAAATTGCGGGAAATATCATCCATTGAATTGCGGCTGGGAGGTATTTCGCGTACATGAACCAGAGGTGGTCGATGGAAGTCGCGACGGCCAAGACCGAAGCGAGGTTCCTCAGTTACAGAAGGTGTGTGGTGTGATCGAGATGAACTCCTGGAGCATTAACTTCGCGTATCATCCCGATATGATGAAGATACCGAGGTTCGTCTCTGGTTCTGAGGTAACTCAGAGCGTTGTGCCTGTCCTGGTATATCGATCTCAACCTGATGGCCAGAAGGGATCGTGACCTTGATGTACGTGTGGTCGGCATGGCGTCGAGATTTTTCGTCGTCGGAATATTCAAGATGGCCAACAATTTTGTCTCTGTAAGATGGTAGTATGGAATGATGTATACTTAGGAAGGTGACATGGCGTGATCCACATCTGTGTGTCTGTCTCTGGTCCTCTCTATACGAGGAGGTTGTTGGTCTGCATTCACTTGCAGCAGAGTGATGGCGTCTTCGAGGCTCCTCTACGTCTCTGTATGTAGTTCTCAGAGGCGCGTGATTGTGTCGAGGGGTGGGTGCTTGAGGGTATGGGGGATTGTTGTGTACAGCACCTCGTCCAATGTATGGGCGCGAGCGTGTAGGGCTGGTTGGAGAGATGTATCATCTCCCCCGTGAAGATGAGCCAGCGCGGGAAGACATTGTGTTGGTTCGACTTTGAGGTTTGTAAAGACAAAGAGGTGTTGATTTCGTTGGTTTTGTTGCGCTGTTAGTTGGTTGAAGTCGTGAGGTTAATATTGCCGTGTCGCACATGTGGAGGAAGAAGATAGTCGGTGTCATGGTTGAAGGAACATCGTTTAGGGTTGTGGTGAACGCGGCAGCTGATAGAGAGAATTCGTCCCTGTTGTCAGGGGGGACACAGACAAGAGCGAGTGGGAGATTCACTTCCCTTCACATTCAATTCCCAGAATCGGCTCTAACGGTTCCGCTCCTTGTCTCGTGACTTCGTGACTTCGTCAAATGAGAGCCACTGAAAAGATATAATGAAGACAGTAAATGTATATGAAGTTCTGAGACTGGTAGTAAATCAACCATTGAAAATAATATTCGACTCATGAAATACCAAGACACCCAAACTCCCAAGTACTGTACCACCCACTTCATCGTTACAGCACGATTTCACAAAATGATACGCCGTTTCCTCAAAGTCGTCTCTCATAAAATTCACAGATTCAAATCATCGATCAAAGCCACTTCTGAAACCAGCTCGAAATCTGCGTAATCGAATCCTCCAAACACTTCTTCTCAGCAGGATCGTCCGGATTCCCTCTCACAGCAAACCCATGTCTTCCAGGTGTATAAACCTGGTGATGCATCTCAACACCACTCTTTTCTCTCTCCTCAACGGCCTTAATCGTCCCCATAGTCTCAATCTTGACCTGGGGATCCTCCTTCCCCCAGCCATAACTAGCCGGCACAACCAACCCCTCCACATCAGCCGGCAAATTCAAATTACTTGGATGGAGAGCCACAACTGCATCAACCAGCGGTGTTTTCTTCCCCTCAATCTCAATCTCATTACTCTTCCGGCCAGCGAGGATGGCGTAGCGACCGCCCCAGCAGAAGCCAACCATACCAATCTTTTTGCCGGAGGAGATGGTGTCGCGACGGAGTTTGGCGAGGAAGTCGTTGCATACTTTCTCCGTGGGTCCTTGTTTATGACGGGTCATCCACATTAGAAAGCTGGGTACGCTGGCGAGAATACCAGTATATTTGAAGAAGGTGTTTTGGGTTGCTTGGTTGACGGGGATGAGAAGGTCAGCGATGTGAAGGCCGACGGGGTCGCCTTCGAAGAAGTCGGGGAGGTAGACGAGGTAGTCTTTATTTTTGGCGATAGCGTCGGCTATGAGTTTGTTGTTCTAGTTTGTTGTGTTAGTTTGGTTGTAATGAAATGATGTAGATAAAGTTTTTGGGGGGCTCGTGGGCTCATCATGTGCGTAGAATAATTGCATATTAGAAAGACTTACTGGAAGAAGAAGTCCGAAGATATCAGAGTACATGACAACAACTGCTTTTGGATTGACGGTGTTTCCTGTCACGTAGGTGTTGAGACCGTGGATTTCTTGTTCCTTGCCAACAGGAAGGCCGGCGTGAATGGTGCCCTGGTGGAGAAGTGGTGTCAGGTTCCATATGATTGCACGTGTCCAGAGGCAATGGAAAAGAGAAGTCGATAATTACCTTGATGCACTCATTGCAAGCTGATTCTACCATTGTGAAGATATAGAAATGCGAAGTGTTTGGTATTGAGAGGGGCTGTTGTTTTCTAGCGAAGTCCAGTGAGGGGAGGTGCAAACAATCAATATACTGAATTGTTACACTCAAGTGAAGTCCTGTAAATGTATGTGTGCAAGATGCAGTCAAAAGAGTCTCGAGATAAGGGAACCCAGCGCTTATATATCCGCATCTCCTCACATGCACGAATAGCGTAAAGGAGTACTCAATGACCGCCTCAATTCATCCACTCCTCGGATCCGGTGACATTCAGCGCCAGATGCTCCACAGTCCGGACGCAATTCCCCCGCCCGCTCTTGAAGGCGTTTTTACTCTCTTGCTATTGGCGCAGCACACCCGAGCGAAAACAAGCATTGCTGATTCAGCAGGTGCTCGTAATGCGAGAACGCCGCAAGCCTTCGCTTATTTTGCCAAGAACTCAAGATGGAATGCCAAAGATAACAACACTGCAACTGTGCCGCAGAATTCAGTGAGTAATATGCTCGGCTGGCGTTCTGGACTGGACGCATACCCTGGCTTATTATGCGTGTTGACCATTTGTTGTTATGAGATATTCAGCCTGCATTTAGCGATGCGAACCCTACGTGTATGCACAGGGAAGCCAAAGCGAATGAAGGAGTCGACTATTTCCAATTCTATCCCATGTAAATGTTGCAGGTGGAAATGTAGGTATAATACGTATGCAGGTATACAATAAAGTCTCTCAAAATGCGAACTAGGACGGTGGAGTTGGTTACAATATACAAAATACAGTTCATTCCAAGAACATTTCTCGTTCTATCACGTCGCTATGAGAACCTCTAAAGTTACAAACGAGGAAACCATCGATCCTTGCCATGACTATTACCAAAGAACGCCTGTGTTCCTTTCTTTCCATCTTTTGGTACATGAAAGTGCCGGGGCACTCGCCTATGCGCTCATTCGTTTAGTTACACGCAAGTCGTAATCGATCAGGTGAATCTATCTTGAACTTCCTTTGATGTTTGAAGTGTTCACTTGGCCGAGATGACCGCGATCCATTTCTCTTGATCTTGCCTGTTTCGTTGATTAGTACATGTGTTTCAGGATGGGGATATGCACAGAGAATCTTACTTATTGAACTGTAACAACTGGCCGAGAACAGTTCTGATCAAATCTCCTTGCACCTTCTTGTCCTTCACCTGCATGAACTGCAACAAGATAGTTTTCAAGTAAGTCATATCGGTTGCTCCCCCAGCACCGTTGGTAGGAGTCATAGCTCTCCCGCTATCAGTCGAATTTCTTTGAGGGGGAGAAGCGACGTCAAGTTTATTTTGCTTCGCTTGCAGGACTTTGAACTCTTTTTGCAACTTCTCGTACCGTTGATTCGCTTCATCGAGAATGCGACGGAGATCAGACCGCTGTTTTTCAGCTTCACGGACTTGCTTCTCACTTCCATCGAGTGCAGAGCGTAGTTCTCCCATTGCTGAGCGGATTTCAGAAACCTCTTTACTTGCGGCTTCGGAGGATGCTTCGAGATCGTCTCTTCTCCTCTTCCACTCCTTCTCCGATTGAGCAAGCTCATCTCTGTCGTCAATAGCTCGCTTAAGATCACGTTCGAAGTCTCGAATTTTAGTCTTAAGTTCATCGGCTTCTCGTGCGCGTCGGCGGCTGTTTGTGGATGCTTCATCTTCGGCGCGGTCTCGCTCCTCAATTGCAGCTTCCATTCGTTCGCGCATTTCTCTTACTTTGGCGTCTGCTCGGTCATCCACATCCGCCAACAGTCTTCGCATTGTCTCTCCTTCACGAGTACGTTCGCTGAGAAGACGCTGCATTTCGGCCATTTCATCCTCGAAAGATTCAGATCTTGACTTGGCTTCTTTGAGTTGCATTGCCATCTCTCCAGCTTGGTCGGTCATACTTCCAACGAGAGTTTGGGCCTTTGTGTACTGTAGACCTCGGAGGTCGACTTCTTCCCTCAAAGCCTTGGATTCATATGTTAATTTAGTCACCTCTGCTTGTAATTCGTCAACCTTGACACGCAACAATCCAGCTTCTTCCTGCACACGCATGAGTTCAGCGGCAGATTTCTCTCCTGATGCCGAGAGCTGTATCTTGTCGGCCTCAGCTCTTCGTAAATCTCTCGAGGCAACACGGCATTGATCTTCTGCCTTCAAACGACCATTCGTTTCTTGGGTAACTTTCTCATTCAAGTTCTTCACTTCGGTGTCACGATCAGCAGCTTGCTTCTTGAAAGCTGCCAAGTCGGATTTGAGGTCTTTCTCCCGTGCTTCCAAACGACGCAATTCTGATGTGCGTGTCGCCAAATCTTCCTTGGCTGACTTAAGCGTAGCATTCTCACTTCGTAATGAGGCCATTTCTGGCTGTGCTTTATCCAAGATTTTTCTCAATTCCGTGAAATCCTTGTATCGGTCAGCTGCCAACTTCTCCGCAGCTCCAAGATCTGTCTGTAAGGTTGAAGTCTTGTGTTTAAGCTCCTCGTATTCCGACGTGAGGGACTTCAGCTCGGCCTCTGCTTTCGCCGAATCTTGAGATTGCGTCTTTGATGCTGCAAGCTCTTCCTCGAGTTTTGCAATCTTCTCCTCCAACTCCTTCTTCTCCCCCAGAAGTTCTTTGATCTTCTCCTTTGCATCAACATGCTCTTGGGCAATTGAAAGGAAATTGTCCTGAGCTTCTTCAAGTAATTCATCCTGGACTTTTCGCCTTGTTTGCAATTTCTCGATTTGTGCATCATTGTCGACAATCTTCGACTTAAGAGAGGCGATTTCCGCTTGCAGTTCTGCTCCCATGTTCTGTAAAAATTCATCCTTAAGCTTAGAGATTTCAATCTGTAAGTCTGTCTTAGGAGACACTGATGCGGCTGGAGTTGCTGGTGTCGCCGCAGGCAAAGGAGGCGTGGCTGACGAGCTTTCGTTGGGCAGAGTAGATGCGGCGGCATTTCCTCCCTTCTTCTTTTTCTTGTTCTTCTTCTTTGCAGCTCCTGTAGCCCCAGAAGCCTCTGGCACTGACGTAGCGGCGGGTACCTCTTCCACATTCTTCGCACCATCCTCCGCATTACTTATGGCGAGCGCCATCTTCTCCTCGAGAGATTTGGCCATATCATCCATTGTCACACGAGACCTTTCGGCCTCTCTACTAGCATTTTCTGCTTTAATTGTAGCGAGAGTTTCCTCTGTATGCCTGACGGTAGCCTCAAGCTGATCCTTTTCCGTTTTGAATTTTATTTCGAGAGTTGCCTTTTCTTCATCAGCAAGCTCCTTTTGATCGGCAAGACTCTTTTCTAGAGTCGCAATGTGTGCTTTGGCTGCTTCCAATTTTTTGGTTAAGAATTCTAATTCCACAGTTTGAGACTGGAACTTTTCTTGATGGGCATGGCTCTCGTTCGACGCTTCTTTGAGTTCATGGAGTTCTCGTGTAGCATTCTCCAGATTTACAACCAAACCAGAACTTGACTCTTGTGCAGTCATCAAGTCTCGCTCCAAATCCGAAACCTTTGACTTGAGTTCCTCAATTTCCGCAGTCTTCTCCTTCACTTCGTTTTGAAGCTGTGGGACTTCCTCATCGTAGGAGAAGAAATCCTCTTTCACATCTTTATTGTCCGAAACCTTCGGCTTTTGCGTTGGCGAGAATAATCCTCCTAGAACGGACGTGGCTGGGCTCTTTATCGAAGTAGTTGGGGTATCGGCGCTCGCGGCCTCAACCTTGTCTGTAGCTTGGTCCGCAACCTCTGGTGTAGCTTCCTTGAGTTTGGCTAACTCCTCCTCGGCTGCAGTTGCTCGCTTTTCTGCCTCTTCGAGCTTCTTCTTCAATTCGTTCCGCTCTGCAGATACTCGCTTGAACTCGTCCATGACCATGTCGCCCTTCAAATTGACCTGATTAAGGTATTCGGCGAGGGCATTTGGATCGGAGATTGTCGTCAGGGGAGTATTCTCTTGTAAGGCCTTTTCGAAAGGTTCGATTTGACCGACTAGCTTGTGCGCAATTCGGTAAGATTTCAGAAGATCTGGCCATGTCAACACTAATCACTAAATAGGATCACCTGCGCCTACCTTTGTACCTGGGTTCCATATTTTCTAACCTCTTCAACTTTGCTTTCACTTCCGCAGAGAGCTCGGCAGCAGGCTGCGGTGATACACCTGCCGACTTTTCCGACTCTTTCTCCGTATCCTCTTCTTTAACAGCAGCAGGAGCATCTTGCGCCGTCTTATCGGGTACCATTGTCTCCGTCTTTGCGTCAACCGTAGTTGTCGCTACTGGCGCAGATTCCTCGGCTTCGTCTTCAATTACAAAAGGAGCCTCAAATTCAGAAGGATCTGGTCTCCGTGCTGGCGATTGTGCATCGTCCTTCGGTTTTGCTCGTCTAGGTCTCGCGGATGGGGAATCGTTTCTGGAATTTGGTTTTCTAGTTGAAGAAGCAGACCGGGTAGATGAAGATGGTGTAGCAGCAGTTGCAGATGCTCTCTGGCGAGCTTGTTCTTCAGCTATCCTCGAATCTATTGCGCCTTTCAATCGCTGTAAGGGGCAAGGTCAGCAAGGCTACTACTAGATGTAACTAAAGACCACAGTATTGTTTTACCTGGAACATGATGGGCGCATGCAAATGATTGGGTGACAATGGATTACGGAAAGAATTAATGGCTCCGAATGATCAGTAAGAGATCATATCTCACTTGGAAAAAGAAAACAAACGCGCAAACGGCCAAAAAGTATACAAAAGGGCTGAGGTGTTCAACTTCTCGGAGAGTCTTAGGCCATGGCGCCGAGCATTTAGCAGTTCAGCCGATGGACCCTCTGGAACCTGGGCAAACTGCACGCTGGCTGCATCATCAGCTTTCCGTAGCTTGCGAGCCTTCCTCTTTCACTTCCAAGTTTGGTGACAACAACACCATGAAGAGGTGACGATAGCGATCTTGCTAGAGACATATTCGAAATGGTCTCTTTATGGCCCTGGAAGGTAATTTATGGGAAGAACCTATTTTTTTCGGCGACTGCTAATACTTTCAGGGCGAGGACAACTCTCCAGCCTCATTCGAAAAGGCTCTCTCTGCTCTCGCAGAAAAAATTACGCAGTCACAAGCGCATCTTGATTCCTTACGTTCGAACAACCGTCGCTACCGAGCACTTTGGACTTTATATTCAAGTTTTGCATATCTTCTTTGCGCCGTTATTCTTTTCTTGGTGGTGGGATGGCAACAATGGACCGTCGTGGAGTATACGGCTGTCGCTGGAAGCCCTGTGATGTAAGAGTTGCTGGATAGGAGACGTCGAGGAGTTGAGCGCATAGGCTAATATACTGCAGTATTTATCTCGTCAGGACGAGCATCACAACATATTACACTTACCGCATAGATAATGCCACCAACCGACTGGAAGAACAGCAAAAGGAACGCACAAAAACAATCGACAAGCTCAAGGCAGCTACAAAATACGATTCTACACAAGAGCTTTTGGAAAAATATGGCGGAGCTGCTCCAAAACCAAAGAAGGAGAAGGGACAATCAAAGCCCAAAGCACCAAAACCAATTCCTGGAAGAACCGGGACTGGTCCCCCGCCACCAACGGCCAATATCAATAGACCAAGCCAGATTCCTAGTCGGCCAACTACACCTCAGGTTCAAATCCAGCCCGAACCACAATTCCCAAAGATACAGTTCCACAACGATCGAAATCCTTCTCCTTTCAATACACCTACACCTCCTGTCCTTGCCCTCGCGCAAAGACCAACTGAGGAGTTTGCGCCAAATGCTTTCAGTTCCCCTCCAACATACGCTCAGGCGCCCGAAACCAGTGCCGGTGGAAATTGGTATGATAGGGTGCTGGATCTCCTTATGGGCGAGGATGAGACATCTCCAAAGAATAGGGTAGCACTCATTTGTCAGAACTGTAGACTTGTGAATGGACAGGCACCACCAGGGACAAAGAACTTGGCCGATTTGGGTAAATGGAGGTGTTTTGGCTGTGGCGGATGGAATGGAGAAGAAGATGAAGCGGCCAAGGCCATCAAAGAAATCAAGGATAGGATCGAGATAGAGCCAGAGCCAGAAAGTACCAAGTTATTATTGACAGAAAAGGAAGAAACAAAGGATCAAGACCCAGAAAAGATCGACGATTCAGAGAAATCGGATTCCCCAGAAGAGACGGTCGAAGTTCGGTCCACCAAACGCGGACGACCGAAGGGAGGAGCCAAGAAGAAGATTTAGGATAGAAGGATGAAGCGAAAGTGGTAGAAACGACGTTGCATTCCAATATATTTACTTTGTCAGACTAGGTTACACGAATATCAACCTGATCAAAATTCGCACTGATACATCCAACCTCTACCAGTACTTCTCGGGCATGAACGGCAAGAACGGCAAGAACGGCAAGTCGTCATCATCATCCTCGTCGCTGTCCGGAGTCATCCACTTCGACATTGAAGATAGGCATCTTCGGGGAAAGAAGGTAGGAGTCTGTTCCTTGTCACTCAAAGCTTAGTTGTCATCACCCTGTCTGAGAGCTCCAGGCACACCTTTTTAATTCATACCATCCACAGTTGAATATGAAATACACCCCAGTCTTTGAGGTCTCTTTTTAACAACAGGAAGTTATGTATCCCTCTTATCCTTTCCTAGTGTTTCAACCTTATGTGTACTTTGTTTCTTCACACCGAAGTTCGTTCCTTGCAATGTAGGTTCCATCTCCCACATGTTCTCCAAATTTTCGTTTATCCTGTCGTCTTCCTCTTCTTCCTTCCTTCGGGCTTTCGCTGGCCCTTTCTGACCTTGATGTTTTGTCTTGCCTCGACTTGTGGGTTGGGGATAGCTGACTGCTCTTCCTCTGATTTGCAGTGTCTTCATGCGCTTTTTGACATCGAGATCCTCATACTCCTGATTGTTCGTTTTCTCATAGGTTTTGTTTGTACCCCCAACACTACCATCCGTAGTACATACAACTGCTCTCTCTGTCGGTAGATATAGACCTCCCAACCGACCCCGATCAGTCTTCTCCTTCCAAGCTTCCATTAGTTCCTTCTTCCTCTCATTCTCACTCTCACTCAGGTCCCTTTGGAAGACAACACTTTCTCCAACATCTTCTCTAACCTTAAGCGACTTCTTCGTATCTATCGCTTTCCCTCTAGTCATCGAGAAAGAAGCCGTATATGTCGAAGGACCAAAATTCCTAGCAATAGATGTCTTGCGCTCAGTGACCACGAATGAATCGCTACTACTTCTTCCGCTGCCGCTACTGCTGGTGGTGGTATTCTCATATCGTACCTTTGTTCCCGGAACTGGCTTAAGTATTGTTCGCGAATCGTTTTTGGAAGACGAAATTGATGATGCATTGCGATTATCATGTGCGAGACGAGGATTTGGCGGACGTACTGGAGGTGGAGGAATTTTGAGTTGCGCCAGAGGAAGTCTATCGGGGACGAACATCACCGATATCCTGGGATCATCATTGCCGTCATTCATCGCTGCTGATATCGATGTCGTATTTCTTGACACGAGATCATGTCGAAGCTCGCGTTCTTCTGGATCTCGAAGTTGAAGTTGAGATTGAGACAATGCCAACATTGAATCCTCCTCATTCACCCCATCCACGTCTTCCACGGAATGTGATGGCGATCTACCGAAAGTGGGATCATTCTGACATAGTTCTACGAGAGCTTCTTCGAGTTCGGATGTTGTTGGGGAGTCTATCATCTCCACAGAAGAGATGTATCGGTTTTCTATAGGTATTGAATGAGTAACTCTCGTTTGTGTTCTTGGCCCCCTTTCTTGTTGACTCTGCTCTCCTGCAGTAGGGGAGGATGAAACCTTGTGTACACCTGTGAACATGATGGATGTACAAAGTGATCGGAAGAGCTGGAAGATATATGATACTGTTTTGCCGAGTTGAGTTGGTGGTGGACTGTCCCGCTCCATGGTGTAGTACCCGATCCGTGAAATAGGTGAATATGTGAACTCTTGGGCAACCAAGTCCAGACCTATTCAAAGATTTGTATTGATGGAGTAGCAAAGACGAAGGAAGAGAAGGATCAAGATAGAGCAATTGGTCAAAAAGATATTGAGAATATAGATGAGGCGAGAAGATCAGCTATGAATGTTTTGGTTTCCTACGACGTCGTGAGTTACTTCCCACTTGTGACACAGGCTCTCATAACCCTTGATGATAAGTACCAGGTAGGTAAAGTTCACAAGATAATCTTGATGAGAAGGAAACGCAGTAAAGTGTGCTGGCGTCTGAACAATTTGGAACGTATTTTGGAAGCAGATCATGTTGATAACATAAACTACAAAGTACGGCGTGATATTTTTGCTCACATATTGTACAAATTTATTCTTAATTTATCACAACAAAGAGGCAGAAGGACTATCAACTTTTTGTTCCATTTATGATACGTTATCCCCCGAAACTCCATGCTATTTTACACAAACTGGTGGAATGTCAAGGGATTGAGAGTAGCACAAACCAGTGCATACCCATTATTCTCACTTCCAACGACGGAATGAATCATAACAACACCAAATCATCCTCTCTTCTTGCCTTGCTTTGCAGTCATCTTTCGGAATGCAGCATCACCACTAGCACCAATAGGTCGACTGGCCGGGTCCAAACCCTTGCTTGGATCAAAGGTCGACTGTGGAGCGATTGTGTAACTTGTATTCGAGGAATCCATACGTGCGCGATTGCTGTGTATGATAGGAGCCAGGAAGCGCTCACGCTCGCGCTCCCGATTGACTTCACGCTGGGATAGGCCGGACTGAGAAGCAGATGGCTGAGAGAGTGACTGGCTACCGGATGGGCGAAGAGCAAGCTGGGCTGCTTGGTGATCGAATTCTGATGTGGCAATCTTTCGCTTCTTGTAATCATCTGTACGCTTCAAGATTGGTCGAGACCACTCTCCTAGCAATCTTTCTGCGGTTCTCTTGATTCCGATTTCGGGTTTTTTGCTCTTTGTGTAGTAGAGAACAACCTTGCCAATCCCGCTACTCAACAATGCCTCCTTCTCAATTGGAAGCCGAGTGAGGGCGGTCAGTAGATCACGTTGGATGTTGTAAGCTGGCAAACTTCCATCGTTTAGAGGCTCAAGGAAGAATCTGACAGAGATGAGGAAGTTTGTATCGGGATCAACGATGGAGTGTTGAACCGTATTACGGTTGAGCAGCGCAACTACCTCGGGGAGGAGCTTGAGTTTATGAATAGCGGGCTGTCCTTTGTCTCGAGCGGCGTTGTCGTCCACACAGGCCTTCTCCATTCTAAGCTTCAACTCAGCAATCTCCTCATCAAAAGCCTCCTCGAGATCGACTTCGTCCTTCTTGCGTCTTCGCTTGTTTGGATTCTTGAGGGCCGCATCCATAGCCTTGTCCAAAGCACGTCGTCTCCTCTCTTCGGGGGTAAGATTCTCCTCATTTTCGGGCGTGGGTGCTCTTCGTTCTTTTGCCTGTGGAGAGAGTATATCAGTACCGTCGTTATCCAATGCTAGTAACCACTCCAAATGCACAAAATCATCTAGCTACGCAGAAACTGCTTACCTTTTCTCTCCTCTCGCCATCAGATCTGGTGCTCTTCGGCTTCCTCGACCTCTTCCCATTAAGCTCCTCTCCTCCCGGGTCTTCGTCCTCATCTCTGCGCTTCTTCTTCTTGTCACGCTTACCTTCCTTCGGCTTCTTTCCTTCTCCGTCCACGCGTTTGCGCTTGCTAGCCTTTAAGGACCTCGCAATCTCGTCGTCAATCACCACTGTTTGAGGCTTGTCTTGCAAGGCGATGGTAGTAGGGTCGAAGTCATCGAAATCAGCTTCGTCGACCTCTGAAAGCTCAGACTCGTTGTCAGAGTCATCTCGAGCAGCAGCTTGGTTGTCTTCGTCATCCATATCAAGGTTGGGATTTGCAGCTGGCGGAGTAGCATCAACTTCCTCGGAGTCTCTACCAGCTTCGCGCAACGGCGAATTCATCTCGTCGTCGGACATTTTGGATGTCAGCAGAGGCTTTTGTTTTGTTCAGGATCGCAAACGCCAAGAAAGATGTTGAGAGAGGTCAAGTGAATGGTCTGCAAGCTGTTCAGAAAATTGTAGTTGTAACGAGAAACAGTCTCGTTGTTGTGGTTCACTATTGGGTTACATCCAAGGGAAATTCGAGATTCACAGTCGCGTCTAAATAGCCGCGCATACGCCTTAACCTTAAATCGTCTAGCCGACTATCTTGTTTGTTTACTTCCAGCAACCCTTGCCAGGATTTGTATTCTGGAATTTCCGCAACCTTCAAAGCTATCAAAGATGTTTTCTCAAGAACAGCAACGACGAACGCATGAGTCTCCTATGGACTTTGAGTGGCACGGTCAAAGCCACGGTCCAACAGATCCTAACTCGCCCTTTCCCAAGCTTCAGCCAGGCCAAAAAGGTATATTCGCACATGGTAATGGGGGGAACAACATCACTAACTTCACTTCAGGAGGATTCAACCTACCACCACCACCACCTAAACCAACTTCTTTCATGAGTGCCAGCGCATCCAAACCCGCACCGCAATTTCGCAATCCTTCGTTTACAACACCGCGAAAAGGAACCTTTGATCTGGATCTTTTCTCTGAGGCTTCAGGTATCGACTCTTCACCAGGAGATATCGCAGACGGGGAGGACACACCGGATTTTCCCAAAAGCAACAAAGTCATGACAGCATTCCAAACATCGGAGAAGCCACCCGTCTTCGGCAGGTATGGGGCAGGATTTTTGGGAAATAGTCCAGGACGAGCAGATCTGCGAAGGGGCAAATATGCCAATGCGATCATTGCCAACAAGGCTCGCAAGAGGAGGCGCGTTGACAGAGACTACTCGCTTGCAAGAGGAGATCAGGACTCTGATTCAGATTCAGAGGATGAAGCGAGGGATAGGAGAAGACCAAAGTCCAAGGAACAAGCACCCAACTGGTTCGGTAGCTTCCTGTCTGGCATCGAATCGCGCCCCAACCTACCACACGTTATAACCTACTGGATTCAGCTTAGCCTAAACCTCTTCCTCTTGCTTCTCACGTTCTATGCCATATTAACCTTCTATTTGACGGTTCAATCCGATGTCGACAAAGCAACCCAGGTGAAACGAGCAGAAACCGTCGCAGAAATGACACAATGCCAACAAGACTACTTCGCCAACAGATGTGCATCGGATCCTCTGCCAGCATTGGTAAATATCTGCCAGGAATGGGGTCGTTGTATGGAGAAGGATCCAGAATCCGCAGGACGAGCCAGAATCAGCGCCACCACTTTCGCGGAAATCTTCAACAGCTTCATCGAGCCTATCAGCTGGAAGGCGATGGTATGTTCAACACTCCTCCTTGCGGAAATTGTATCCTGACCTTCTGTACAGGTTTTCATAGCACTCATTTTCTCATCCTCTCTCGTGGTAAACAATGTCGCCTTTGGACTGTTCAGATCGAAAAGTGCACCTCCGCCTCCAGTGAACCCATTCTTTCAACAGCCACCTCAACATTATCAATGGGGTGCCCCTCCCCAGACACCTCAGCACAATGGAGGCTATGATATCTACGGAAATTCGGGCTACATCATGCCAAGTCATACGCCTGGTCAAAGAAGTCCTAGTAAAGAGATGCGAAGTCCCAGCAAAGGAAACAGGAGTCCGAGCAAAGGGGATAGATATCGACTTGAGTGAGCTGATGGGTGTGGAAAGACTGTGTTTTGCATGCATGCGGGTCAAGTGGTGGGATGGGATTGGAAACAAAATAACATTGTTTATGAACATATTTGGCGTTGGGCGTGTTGGGGCATATGTATGGATTACGTACAGCAATCACTCAGTTTCCTTTAGAAATATCTACATAATTTTCAGCCTTGTTATCAGCTTGGGTCAATCTTCGTGACGGGAGGCCTAAAATACACAAACTCTTATTGAAAATTATCTCTCAATACTCTCATATCACTGTAACTTGGTACTCTTACCCACCGTAAAGACTTTTAAAGAATTACATATATTATGTCAGGAACATACTGTGAATTCTCTCTCCTCTGAATAGCCCAAAAGGACAGCGTGAGGAAAAAGATACCGACAAACTCAGAGTGTACTACCAGAGATACATCTAGTACACACCTTAGAAAACCCAAACTACACGGTTTTTTTTTAAAGAAACATCGGCGCATATGGTAGTTTAATGACTTTGCGGTCGAGGATGTTAATACTCAACTAACTTGTCACTTGGGTTAATTGAGAAGACTTTGGCTTGTTTGGGATTGTATCCATGAAGAAAATTGGTGTTGCTGTCGTTGAAGAGGCTGTCGTCGTTGGAGGAGCTGTTGTAAATTTCTTTTGATTGTTCGATGAAAATTGTGGCGAAGTACATATGCAAAACGAATGATATCGAAAATTCGCTTCTTTTACTTGATGGGGCTGGTTCGGGTTGGCGTTGGCTAGATGAGTCAAGTACAGTCCCAAGAAGAACTGACATCTATCAGGAGCGCGCTTCGTCGGGCGCGACATCGGATTCTTCTTCCAATTGCGAGAATTTGCGGATGAAAAATGCAACATTTCAACATGTGTTTTAGCAACAGCAGAGACTTGGGGCCAAGAAATGTCACATGGGACGAGGAAAGTTAGAGAGATCAGATCATGCCAGCTACAGCACTGTACGAGTGCCGTGTTGTGTTAGGTGTACCTTGGGGATCTTGTTTACTCGTACAGTAAACACTGACTATCAAAAGAGATTAGCAAGATTGAGAATGTAAAACATCGAATGCGAAAGTAAACCGACAAGTCACAAATCCCATCCAGAAATGGCAATGAAAGAAATAGGAACATATCAAAACTGTCAATTGGAATTACTTGTATTACTGCATTAATTACTGTGACAAACAAGAGAAGAAATGCTGATAGAATGGACATGAATAAAAAGAAGTACCATTTGGATATCAGATGGGAAACGCCGCCGCCGCCGCCACCTGTTTTATAAGGAAAGGAAATCTTGAGGTAACCCATGTTTCAAATCAAATCATCTACAGCATCTAACCAACATCAACGACGACGACGGCTCTAAACAACCACAGTAGCAGCAGCCAATCGCAGGTTCGCCCTCCACACACACGCGCGCGGTCATTCAACCCTTTGTCGGTCTAAAGATAGATAGATATAACTCCTAACAAACACGAACTACAACGACCGACCTTCCCCTCTCTCCCCACCAACCTCCGCCACAATCTTGTTCCTCTCCTCCCCAAACTCCTCCTCTACTCACTGATATCAAACCACCCTCTTCCCTCAAATCATATAACATCAATTATTTCACGCGGTTTATGTTATTTAGACGAGGAGAGCGGCAGCACCAAAGAGCATGGCGGCGACCAAACCGCTGGTAGCAACGTAGTTTCCAGCAGCGGCGTTAGGAGTGACGGTGGCGGTTCCACTGGCAGTTCCGCTAGCAGCAGAGACAGCAGTGCGCGAGGCGTTGCCAGTAGGTTCAGCATCGTCGCTTGAGCCGGTGGAAGGGCGCGGAATGTGTGACGGTTGCGCCAGTGGAGTCAGTTCCGGTGGAAATAACGGTGGTCAAGCTGGCAGTCTTGGTAACAGACTTGGTGACGCTGGCATCCTTGGTGCCGGAGGAAGTTGGGCGTAAGTTGGGCCAGCGTAACCCTGACAGTGGTGGTGGCAGCGACGCCCTCGCCGGTGACGTTGAATTGTTGGGATTGAGCGAGAATTTGTTGCTCGTTGTCGTGGGCGACCAAGTTGATTTGGTAGGCCTCTCCGTTTGGCAATTGGAGGCCAGAGACGTCAGCGGATCCCTTGGAGGTCGAGACGTCGGAGAAGAGGAGGGAGTAAAGAGGTGGGTGGGCGGCCATGTGAGCGAGATAGATATCAATGGTCGAGGGATCGGTGCTAACAGAGGACCACTTGATGGTGTTGGTCTTGCCGGAGTCCCAAAGTGTTTGTGGGAGAGGTGACAGTGATGGCGAGGGAGACGGATGCCATAGAGGCGAGGGTGATGATGGAGTGCGAAGGAAGGCATTATTGCTATTTGAAGTAGTTGAAGCGAGTGTGGTGGTTTTGGAGAATCGGCGGAGACGCGGGAAGTTGTTATTAAAGAATATATATAGAGAGTTGATAGAAGACGAGAAATTGGAGCGACGAAACGAGTGAGCTGACTTTTCTTGATTCGAAATGGGAATTCTGAACACGAGATTTCACTGAAAACGACAGTGGATGTTAGGGTGGAGGAGGAGAGAGGAGAAGAGAAGAGGTGCTGTCTATGGGTCCCAAGAGACTCGTTTTAACCTTAGCAATACGTAACTGAACGAAGCAACAGGCACATAACACGTATTGCTAAGGTTAAAACGAGTCTCTTGGGACCCATAGACAGCACCTCTTCTCTTCTCCTCTCTCCTCCTCCACCCTAACATCCACTGTCGTTTTCGTGAAATCTCGTGTTCAGAATTCCCATTTCGAATAAGAAGAGTCGACTCACTCGTTTCGTCGCTCCAATTTCTCGTCTTCTATCAACTCTCTATATATATTCTTTAATAACAACTTCCCGCGTCTCCGCCGATTCTCCAAAACCACCACACTCGCTTCAACTACTTCAAATAGCAATAATGCCTTCCTTCGCATCCATCATCACCCTCGCCTCTATGGCATCCGTCTCCCTCGCCATCACTGTCACCTCTCCCACAAAGCACCAACTCTGGGACTCCGGCAAGACCAACACCATCAAGTGGTCCTCTGTTAGCACCGATCCCTCGACCATTGATATCTATCTCGCTCACATGGCCGCCCACCCACCTCTTTACTCCCTCCTCTTCTCCGACGTCTCGACCTCCAAGGGATCCGCTGACGTCTCTGGCCTCCAATTGCCAAACGGAGAGGCCTACCAAATCAACTTGGTCGCCCACGACAACGAGCAACAAATTCTCGCTCAATCCCAACAATTCAACGTCACCGGCGAGGGCGTCGCTGCCACCTCCACTGTCGAGGGTTACACTGGCCCAACTTACGCCCCAACTGCCTCCGGCACCAAGGATGCCAGCGTCACCAAGTCTGTTACCAAGACTGCCAGCTTGACCACCGTTATTTCCACCGGAACTGACTCCACTGGCGCAACCGTCACACGTACCAGCACCTCCACCGGCTCAAGCGACGATGCTGAACCTACTGGCAACGCCTCGCGCACTGCTGTCTCTGCTGCTAGCGGAACTGCCAGTGGAACCGCCACCGTCACTCCTAACGCCGCTGCTGGAAACTACGTTGCTACCAGCGGTTTGGTCGCCATGCTCTTTGGTGCTGCCGCTCTCCTCGTCTAAATAACATAAACCGCGTGAAATAATTGATGTTATATGATTTGAGGGAAGAGGGTGGTTTGATATCAGTGAGTAGAGGAGGAGTTTGGGGAGGAGAGGAGAACAAGATTGTGGCGGAGGTTGGTGGGGAGAGAGGGGAAGGTCGGTCGTTGTAGTTCGTGTTTGTTAGGAGTTATATCTATCTATCTTTAGACCGACAAAGGGTTGAATGACCGCGCGCGTGTGTGTGGAGGGCGAACCTGCGATTGGCTGCTGCTACTGTGGTTGTTTAGAGCCGTCGTCGTCGTTGATGTTGGTTAGATGCTGTAGATGATTTGATTTGAAACATGGGTTCCTCAAGATTTCCTTTCCTTATAAAACAGGTGGCGGCGGCGGCGGCGTTTCCCATCTGATATCCAAATGGTACTTCTTTTTATTCATGTCCATTCTATCAGCATTTCTTCTCTTGTTTGTCACAGTAATTAATGCAGTAATACAAGTAATTCCAATTGACAGTTTTGATATGTTCCTATTTCTTTCATTGCCATTTCTGGATGGGATTTGTGACTTGTCGGTTTACTTTCGCATTCGATGTTTTACATTCTCAATCTTGCTAATCTCTTTTGATAGTCAGTGTTTACTGTACGAGTAAACAAGATCCCCAAGGTACACCTAACACAACACGGCACTCGTACAGTGCTGTAGCTGGCATGATCTGATCTCTCTAACTTTCCTCGTCCCATGTGACATTTCTTGGCCCCAAGTCTCTGCTGTTGCTAAAACACATGTTGAAATGTTGCATTTTTCATCCGCAAATTCCGCAATTGGAAGAAGAATCCGATGTCGCCCGACGAAGAGCGTCCTGATAGATGTCATTCTTCTTGGGACTGTACTTGACTCATCTAGCCAACGCCAAACCGAACGAGCCCCATCAAGTAAAAGAAGCGAATTTTCATATCATTCGTTTTGCATATGTAATTCGCCAATTTTCATCGAACAATCAAAAGAAATTTACAACAGCTCCTCCAACGACGACAGCCTCTTCAACGACAGCAACACCAATTTTCTTCATGGATATAATCCCAAACAAGCCAAAGTCTTCTCAATTAACCCAAGTGACAAGTTAGTTGAGTATTAACATCCTCGACCGCAAAGTCATTAAACTACCATATGCGCCAATGTTTCTTTAAAAAAAAACCGTGTAGTTTGGGTTTTCTAAGGTGTGTACTAGATGTATCTCTGGTATACACTTGAGTTTTTGCAATCTTTTTCCTCACGCTGTCCTTTTGGGCTATTCAGAGGAGAGAGAATTCACAATATGTTCCTGACATAATATATGTAATTCTTTAAAAGTCTTTACGGTGGGTAAGAGTACCAAATGACAGTGATATGAGAGTATTGAGAGATAATTTTCAATAAGAGTTTGTGTATTTTAGGCCTCCCGTCACGAAGATTGACCCAAGCTGATAACAAGGCTGAAAATTATGTAGATATTTCTAAAGGAAACTGAGTGATTGCTGTACGTAATCCATACATATGCCCCAACACGCCCAACGCCAAATATGTTCATAAACAATGTTATTTTGTTTCCAATCCCATCCCACCACTTGACCCGCATGCATGCAAAACACAGTCTTTCCACACCCATCAGCTCACTCAAGTCGATATCTATCCCCTTTGCTCGGACTCCTGTTTCCTTTGCTGGGACTTCGCATCTCTTTACTAGGACTTCTTTGACCAGGCGTATGACTTGGCATGATGTAGCCCGAATTTCCGTAGATATCATAGCCTCCATTGTGCTGAGGTGTCTGGGGAGGGGCACCCCATTGATAATGTTGAGGTGGCTGTTGAAAGAATGGGTTCACTGGAGGCGGAGGTGCACTTTTCGATCTGAACAGTCCAAAGGCGACATTGTTTACCACGAGAGAGGATGAGAAAATGAGTGCTATGAAAACCTGTACAGAAGGTCAGGATACAATTTCCGCAAGGAGGAGTGTTGAACATACCATCGCCTTCCAGCTGATAGGCTCGATGAAGCTGTTGAAGATTTCCGCGAAAGTGGTGGCGCTGATTCTGGCTCGTCCTGCGGATTCTGGATCCTTCTCCATACAACGACCCCATTCCTGGCAGATATTTACCAATGCTGGCAGAGGATCCGATGCACATCTGTTGGCGAAGTAGTCTTGTTGGCATTGTGTCATTTCTGCGACGGTTTCTGCTCGTTTCACCTGGGTTGCTTTGTCGACATCGGATTGAACCGTCAAATCGAAGGTTAATATGGCATAGAACGTGAGAAGCCAAGAGGAAGAGGTTTAGGCTAAGCTGAATCCAGTAGGTTATAACGTGTGGTAGGTTGGGGCGCGATTCGATGCCAGACAGGAAGCTACCGAACCAGTTGGGGTGCTTGTTCCTTGGACTTTGGTCTTCTCCTATCCCTCGCTTCATCCTCTGAATCTGAATCAGAGTCCTGATCTCCTCTTGCAAGCGAGTAGTCTCTGTCAACGCGCCTCCTCTTGCGAGCCTTTGTTGGCAATGATCGCATTGGCATATTTGCCCCTTCGCAGTCTGCTAGTCCTGGACTATTTCCAAAAATCCTGCCCCATACCTGCCCGAAGCGGGTGGCTTCTCCGATGTTCGGAATGCTGTCATGACTTTGTTGCTTTTGGGAAAATCCGGTGTGTCCTCCCCGTCTGCGATATCTCCTGGTGAAGAGTCGATACCTGAAGCCTCAGAGAAAAGATCCAGATCAAAGGTTCCACTTCCGCGGTGTTGTAAACGAAGGATTGCCGAAATTGCGGTGCGGGTTTGGATGCGCTGGCACTCATGAAAGAAGTTGGTTTAGGTGGTGGTGGTGGTAGGTTGAATCCTCCTGAAGTGAAGTTAGTGATGTTGTTCCCCCCATTACCATGTGCGAATATACCTTTTTGGCCTGGCTGAAGCTCTGGGAAAGGGCGAGT
>JBAMDN010001129.1:0-14039 GCA_037074945.1 Tetracladium marchalianum
ATCCATCCATCCCCTCCAAACCGCTAATTAAAGGTTGGGACGTCGATCGATTCGATCAACGCCAGTGCCTCACAAATATCATCCCATTCTGACAACTGGATCTCCCATTCCCATCCGCTCTCCAACTTTTCTGCGACGATGACATCGCGAACTTGAGTGATGCGATCACTGAATACGCGGCACATATCACTCATGCGCTGATATGAGGCTCCCCAACCGTACGCCAACTCGTTATCAAAGTTCGTCTCGTCTCCGAAGATATCCAATTCAATCTCGGGACAAGGGATGTCAACATCATGCTTTGTCAAATATTCGCCCATGATGATTCCCGCCTTGCGCATTCGCTTGAAGAGCTGGTATTGCACAGAGTTGAATCGGCAGAGTACTTCGAGATTGGTCAGACCACCGCCCTCAAAGTCCTCTCGGAGTTGTACGACCGCGACTTGGATATCTGTGTCGTCGGACAAGGCCTCGGCTTCCATTCGAGTGCAGGAGCAAGACTTCTTGGTGGCGGCGGTGGTGTTCTCGCGTTCTCGTCGCAATTTTCGGAGTTCGTCTTGGTATCTACCAACGTCTGACTGGAGAAGGAGATGAGCACTCTCAAGCTTGTTAAATTCGAGCTGCAAGTCCACATGGTTGTCACGCTCGGGCATACCAGCGACGTTATTCTCATCGAGGTTGTAATACTTGCGGATTTTGCGTAGCTCATCTTTAGCCTTTGTCAACTCATCATTAAGCCAGTCAGTTTCGGCTTGCAATTCAACGTAGTCGCTCTCGAGTTTATTATGCTTGATTTGAAGTTCGAGGGCATCCGGGGTAGGAACGGCTGCGGCGGTGGAAGGGTTGAGAGATTCGTCGATGGCCATGTTGAGGTCTCGGTCTAGCTCTTCGTCCAGCTTGTCGGCGAGCTTCTTCTCTGCTGCTGTCTTGGCAAGTTCCGCAGCATTGAAGGCGCAACGCATACTGGTGAGATCGATGTTGAGCTGTTTCTTGTCTGCCTCCAATGTCGTGACCTTGCTGAGAACTTGGTTGTATTGACTAATCTGGGCTTGAAATTCAACAGTAGCTCGAGCAACTCTATCTCGTTCGTTGGCGAGGGCTCGATTGATTGCGTCTGATGTTGTCTTCTCTTGGGTCGCTCGCTGGTTAGAGGTAACTTGGTCGAAAGTTGCTTGGAGTTGGGTCTTGGCATTAGCGAGGTCTTGCTCATACTTCAACTTGATAGTAGCAATCTCATTGTCATTCGCGGCCTTGGCGTTGCTTTGTGCTGTGGTGATGTTGGAGGCAGATGAAAGAGCAGTGCCTGCAAGACCAGGAAGCTTCTCTTTCAAGAAAGCACGTAAATCAGCGGCGGTTAACTTGGCAGACGAACCTCCAGCTTGAATGTTAGCCTGCTTCAAATCGTCGCAGAGTCCTTCAAGGAAGTTGTTTTGATCGGCAGTGAGCTCTTCGAGTTCCTTGTAGGGGGCAGATTCCTTTACGTCACGTTCGGCGGCATCGAGCTTGTCTTGTAGTGCCTTGAGCTTGGATTCGTTCTCGGTACGGAGGGTGCTTTCGAGGTTCTTGAGATGGCGTTTCGAGGTTGCGAGAAGCTGTTCCAAGTGCTGGTTATCTCTTTTGAGGGCATCGTCTTCCGCTGTAACAGGGGAGGAGAGTGGTCGAGCGAGCCATTTGTTGAGAGCGGTGTTGGACGGGTAAAAGAGTGTTGAATTCTCGGTTTGAATACGCTCAGCCCGAGCCATCATCTTCTTACGCTCCTTGCAGTGCCAATTCAACTGTTGTTCGTAAACTTCTCGTTCTTTTCGGTGATTTGTGAGTTCCTTGTCCTGCGATACAATGTGTACTTGCTGGTCTGACAGTTGACGTTGAAGGAAGGCGAGCTTGGCGTTGTTGGTTTCGGTAACGTGCTGGTGAAAGTAGTTGATAACCAGAAACGAAAGGGCAAGACCGTAGCCAAGAACGGTAAAGATGAGCCAGGAAATCAGCCAGAATCCAATTGATACGAAGAAAAGAAGTGCTGTGATAATCATTGCAAGGGCAAACTTGAGTGGCTTGGTACGGTTGGCGATGATGTATTTGGAGAACTTGCGGGTGGAGGCGAAAAGACATGTCGAAATATATTCGACGCCATCGAGTAAACCATTGAACGATGGCAGGGACACAGAAGCAGCAACAGTCAACAGGCCGGCCAAAAGAGCCGTGCCGGGAAGAACCATGGCTGGATTCATGATGTATCGAAGGAGAAGAACGGTATGGAGATCGGACGGTAGTCGGATGTCGTGGTAGAAAGTGTGCCAGGAGACGAGATGTGTGACGACACGTTCGAGAGGGTAAAGTCTTCGACTGAAGTACAGGGAAAAACGATGGCAGATCGAGTTCAATATCACGAATTCACTGTGAAGACGTTGGCTCGGTTACTAGCGCGTCGCTAAAGGTCAATGTTTACAGTGGGTCTTGGCGCGCAACAGACGAAGTCACCTTCCCACCTCACCTTCATCGCGTTCCATTCAAGATAAGGATTCCTGGTCCGCAAGAAATTTCTCTACACAGCTTTCTTCTCTGGTTTCCACACCCCAATCTGACCACGGGCTAGAGCCTCTGAATCATCAAACAAGCCTCGACCCTGCTGCCCTCTCAATTACAACCACCTCCTCGCCACTCATTCCCTATCCGCTCGACCTTTACTGGATATTTAAACACAGATCTTCGTATCACCGACCACAGAATTGACAACTTGACAACACATGTCCGCTCCATACCAAGACGACAAGATGTCGCAAGGTTGTAAGATGTCGCCCAAAATGCTGTTTGGCATTTTCGTGGCCACCCTCTACGGTACTTTGGGCTTGACAACGACTATTGCTGGCCTTACACCCCTCAAGTAGACTCTAAACGGACTTGTTTGTGAACAGGAAAGAGAGTGGCTGTGGAAGGGAAGTGCAGGTTTACTTTCGCATGTATGGATTGGGGCATGTATGTCAGGTTTATCCTCGAGTGCACTTCTCTAAGAAACTAATTTTCGGCTATTTATTATTAAATTTACATCCTTAAGTGGCACCCGTTAAGTAGTTTGACATGTCCTGAAGCAAAAGCGCACTCGCATAACTATGTCATCCCCAGAGTTCACCTTCACATTTTCTCTTTCTAATTTCACCCTTTCGCCCACTCCTTCTGGTCTTCTCCCGTGCGTTAAGGAGGTGGTTTCTGGAAAAGCAACATGTTTTCGAGAGCATTAGATAATGTAATTTCATCGAGGCCCCTAAGATGTGGTGGCGGAGAAGTGCGCCCTAGCAACAGTGAAAGCTCATTCATGAGTGCCTCTTTTGACTTCGGCTCGGTCATAGGTTTGTCGTCAACTTGATTTCCGCAGGTTTCGTCGACAAGAAGGTCCTTCGAACCCTAGTCCCCAAAAGATGATTCTGGTGGCTCCGCCTTCCGCTCGTAAACTACCAACACCCGAACGATTATAAGTCGAAACTGGAGGATACTCGAGAAGTTACACAAACCTGGGGGACTAATTAGTAATGATTTCCGAAAGACAGGTTTCTTCAGATTGCCTAAGCAGAAACAGTTTGCTGATCGATCTGACCACAAATGCCTAGAGCAAACACAGCCACAGGAATGAGTGATAGAGAGATTAGTGTACCTTAGAATAAGAAGATCTAACGAAACTTTGTCATCCCTAAGAATATGAACAGATGCCCAAGACAAAGGTATGGGTAAATTGCTCCACAGGTTGTGAAGGGTATAATCATACAAATGGATCGAGGGTTTTCATGGGCTAATATGCACTTGATTAATAATGTAGCGTTGTTGTGATCGTAGGCAAGGAGTGCATACCTTGTGAATCCTATAATTTCGCTTCGCGAAGGCAAGTGAGGGCTAGAGCGCGGGTCGATTTCCTCGGGAAGCTTGAACCGCTCGTGCGACTATGTCCTTGCAACCTTCTTTGAGGCTGACTGACGGGAAGAACCGCTTTTCAATTTTTCAATTTTTCAATTTTCGTGGCTGTCTGAGTCAACTTTTTTCCACCTTGTCTTCTTTTCAACGCCTGTTCTTCGATGGTGGGCTTTGATTTTCCTTGTCCAGGGGGGTGAAGAGGGCGATAGGAGGCGTACTCGTAACTGCAAGATGCTCGATTCAGATCAGGTGATCTGAGACTTTCTAGGAAGAGTTTATCAGTACGGAATTATTCAACAACAGGGAAGTAGCCGGCGATACAGTATAAAGTGGTCCTCGATGTTCGTCAACCAATGAGTGTTGAACAGTCCGCATTTAAGGCTCACAAGATCTCATAGCACTAGAGAAGTCATCTTAAAGCTTCAATCTTCCCAGATGGCAGATGGCATATCTGCCTTCACTGAGGTACTGGAATTAATGCATTTTCAGAGCTAACGATACTTCAGGGCTTGAATCCCGAAAGGGAGACCAATGTTCCCTCAGCGAATACCTGAGCTGGAAGCCGAATCGCATCAAATCAAGAACAAGGTCTTCCTTCGCAGCCATGGTCCAGCGAAGTACAGCGGAACTCCAAAAGCCAAAACTCCCCACTGCATAGCAGCTAACTGCCAGAACATCTTTACTATCCCCTGTTTAGCGTACCATGAAGGGCTGCCCACTGTGATCCCAAAAGCAACGAGATTCTTTCCTGCGTTGATCAACACCATCGCTTCACTTCCAGTCTGTGGGTAAGCATCTACCACCACAGAAAGTACCACAGAGGGAACGAGAACCAAGCCTGCCGCTTGGAGAGCCGTACCCACACAGCCGGTGACATAAGATCCCTTGTCCGCCATGATGTAGGCGAAGAGTAAGAGACCTGGCGGACAGAGGACGAAGGGCACGATGAGTGCCGGGAGGCGATGCTCGGGTTGATGTTCACCACTCGCCTTGGTCAAACGGCGGGAAAGTGCGTCGGTGAGCGGACCACTGATTGGGTAGGCGACAATGATACCGACGAAGGAGCCCAGAATGAAGAGACCAACGCTGGAGGACGAGAAGAAATAGGGCGGTGGCGAGAGGATCTGAGGCGCTTTCACAGATATCACGATAATTCTGAGTAGCTACGTCAGCACCTGAGATAGAATGGATATTGATAGAGCACTTACCCTCCGAGGACGGTCCCATAAGCAAGGGTGGCGAACAATGCGTGTGGTATGAGGATGAATCGGAAAGGCAGAGAGAGCTGTTTTGCCCAGGCCGAAAATCCTCGATCCAGACCCCTATTCTTGAAAGCCAATAGGTCTGCGAAGTAGGAGCCTGCGTACGGCTCATTTTCCAATCCGTGGATCTCGCCTGTCACGGCCGTAGGCTTCTCAGCACTCTGATTGCCATGTTCGACTTCCTCGACTTCCTGTACTGCTAGTTTGTCGGCTTCGCTAGCCGTCTCTCCCTCAAAGTACTGGCGTCTGTAGTTCGTTTCGGGGAGGAGGAAGAGTGACAAGAATGTATTTATGCCGATCAGGATGGCGTTCAGGATGAAGTACCAGCGCCAACCACGAGCATCAATCAGATACCCTGCAATTGTGGGACCAACTTGCGCTCCAGCAGACAAGAACAGAGAGAAGATAGCCATGGATGTAGCAAAATAGCGTTCCATGTACAGATCAGCGATAATGGCTGGGCCGAGCGACTCAATACTTCCAGCAGCTTGAATAAGTGTCAACAGAGATCTTTGAATTGCAACAGATAGAATCAACTCACCGAAGCATGCCAGGACACGCGAAGCAATCAGGTCGTCCAAGGTCTTTGCATAAATGCTCCAGATGGAAAAGCAGAGGAACATTACCATGGAAATGAGGATGACCGGTCTCTTCCCGAAACAGATTGCGGTCGGCGTCCAAAACAAATTGCCAACTCCTAGTGCTAAGACTGGATAGGAGATGACATCGGTCAACACGCTGAAGCTGACCCGGAACTCCTTAGCCAGACTCGCGAACCCAGTGGAAATACCGGAAGCATAGAAGTTCCCAAGAAAGACGAAGAAGCAGAGGTTTGCGAGGATCAGATGCCGGATCCAAGACGGCCAGAACTATATGATCTTAGAATCTGCTCTTGAATAGACTTGAGAATATGAGACTTTACCTTTGGATCACCTGCAGTACATGTTCGCCAGCCTCGTGTGGACTCCATTGTTTTGACGGGAATTCTGTTAGATGAGATTGGTGTTGTTCGGGCAGATCCCCAGTGGATTCTCGATATAACTTTGAAGGTGCGAAGTAGCTTGGGGCGAGGTAATTATAACTAGGGAGGTGAGGGGAAGAGGAAGACGTTGTTCGTGGTGCCCAGCTACTGCCAAGCCTTTTGTAGCGTTCGTTACAGCCTCCAAGAGAGTGTGTTTGCGGTGCTGTTGCCGGGACATGTGGGTGGAAAGGACTTCTCCGCAGCCTCTTGACTTCTGAACCCTTGCAGACGAATATTGATTTCACTTCAACAACCAATCAAGCCCGTCCCGATGTAAATGCCGTCTACCCCACAGTCTGCCACAATCTGGGGGAGCGTAGTGGAGGAACGTGCATCACGGCCCCGCGTTTTCTTTCCCCCACAACATCCGGGCTCGCTTGTCTTCGGATGTGGACATGGCATGTCAACAAAACAGATCGAGCTGGCCCAAAAACTGAATAGGAGATGATGACAATAAGACTGCTCAGCATGTATGATTACCACTTCTCCATCGACAACATTCCTTTTGGAATCGCAAGCTCGGCTGCTCATCCAGAGAAAGCAGCTGCGACAAGATTCCAGCAGTATGTGATATTTCTTGACAAGCTTTCTAAAGACGGTTGGCTGTCTGGTCTCTCGCAAGAACTACTGGAGACATTATCACAGGTAATCGCAATTGGAAATTCAGAGTGAAGGGGCTTCAAACTGACTACTCTAGCCTACATTGAACAAACTTGCAGCGCTTCCAAAGGCGCAGCACCAAGCGCTGCGAAAGCAACTGCGTGACGTGCTGAGCCGAGATACATTGCCCCCAGGGAGTTTCGTAGATGCTTCCGAGGCAAAACTTTATCTTCCTGTTGAGATACGCGGCTTCACGGACTTTTCATGCTCCAAGGTACGTGATCGGGCACCCTACAAGTCCGCGGTGTTGGATTTCTTGGTATTCTAAAATCAGATCATACCTGTAATCATGACGCTCGCTTAACTTCCACTGCTGTACAGGAACATTGTCTCAACGCTGGGGAGGCCATAATGAAGAAGAGATTCCTGCCGCCAGGTTTCTTGCACTTTCCTATCGGATATACTGGCCGCGCGTCGTCCATTGTTGTAAGTCAAGTTCTTCTGCTTAAATACCATTTTAGTTCGTCCTCAATCGTGATATATTCTTCTCAGAAGCTGTAACTTTATTCCTAAGAAACATCAAAGATGCTCACAGTGCGCTCGACAGGTATCCGGAACTCCGATTATTAGACCCAAAGGACAATTCCGAGATGGCGAAGAGGTAGTGTTCGCCCCCACCAAGCAACTGGATTATGAGCTTGAGATTGCTGCACTAGTTGGCAAACCGACGAAGCTTGGCGAGACCGTGTCAGTGCAAGACGCAGATGACCATATCTTTGGCTTAGTTTTGATCAATGATTGGAGTGGCGAGTAACTCACGTTCCTGCACTGCATAGTAATCTGACAATCCACAGCTAGAGACATCCAAGGACTAGAAATGCCGCCCTTGGGGCCCATGAACGGCAAGAGTTTTGGGACGTCGATGAGCCCATGGGTCATCACGCTTGATGCTTTGGCGCCGTTTGAGGACCACCCTCCCCAAAAAGACCAGCCGGTAGCTTCATATCTGCGAGATCTCAAACCAAAATCGACGTATGACATTTCGCTCAAAGCAGAATTGATCACCGAAAAGTCGTCAACAACAATCTGCAAATCAGAGTTGAAATGGATGTATTGGAGTCTGCGCGATCTCGTAGCCCAGCAAACTGTTAATGGATGTAACATCAACACTGGGGATGTTCTTGCAACCGGTACGCACAGATTTACTACCCGTTCCTCCACTTTCAAATCTTCGTTAAGGCACCAAATCCAAGCCAAGCCGTGTACCTCGCACACCGAAGATGAGTGGCAAACAACAACCGGCTAATTAATAACATCTTCTAGGTACGATATCAGGCACAACTGGGGACTCTCATGGATGTTTGGTTGAATTAACCAAAGGTGGAGAAAAGACATTTTCTTTGGAACGAGGAGAGTCAAGAATGTATCTAGAGGATGGCGACACAGTTCGACTCACGGCCCAAGCAGGGGAAGGAGTGGGTTTTGGGGAATGCGTCGGGACAATAATCTCCGCTATATAGAAAACCGCTTGACGGAGTCCTCACAGCCTAGCTGCAATATCATTCAACAACCTTTTACTCCATGAGAAACTCTTGATAGTTCCACGTCTGAAGCGTTTCTGGACTTGTGTATCCATCACCATCTGACATAGTAGGACTTAGAGAAAATCAGATCGCAAGATCAGCATTATAAGGCGAACCATAGTCATATATAAATCCCAGTTTCGCGAGTTATGGGATGAACAGGTAATTTTATAATGCAAATTTAAGATTTCAACTACTCTGATGAAAAGGCGAGGGAAACACTCCAGCAGGCATCTACTCAACCCTCCGTGCGGACGACAAATCGGGCACTCCAGTCCCCTCCACGATACTTGCACCAACGATCTCAATGATCGGGATCTGGGCAAGTTTCGAAACAATAGGGTATAAAGTTGGGAGGGCATGTGCATCGAGTGCGTCAAAGGAAATGCTGGCCTTGGGCGAGGTCGAAACACTCTTCACCTTCGGCTGTTCTTCGCATTTTGCATCGTGCGAAACCACGACAGCGTATTCACAATCGGCTTTCCCCGGTTCGCCAGTGGCCGGTACGTACTTGTACACCAGCGTCGTGGACTCGGCATCTCCGCCACCACTTGTGTCTCCCGACTGGAGTCCCTCAATGTTTAAATCCAGCCATTGGGCACCCCTCCATGAACATCGCAGCCTGTACGAAGAATCCTGTCGCTGAATGTCCAATTCGGAATAGACCTTGGGCATGCCAAGTTCTTCTCTGCCAGTGATTATGGGGTCGGCCAGGTTCTCGAACAGAATCGGGAGATATGCGCCATCGACAACACTGCCATCTTTTTTCGTGTACATCACCCCATGAAGCCAAAGTCCGAAAAATGTGTAACCACCTCCGCCAAGCCAGCGCATATTGCCCAATGTGGTCGCTCTGAAGCTGGCATAGACGACAGTGGCGGGAGACTTGAACTTAAAGGATTTTGTTGCGAAGAGATTCTGAACGAACGTTCTTGACGTCTTGAATTTAATGATGGCGGTTGAAAATGTCTGGTCAGCAGCGAGATGCTGAAGACCATGGATGTCTTGTCTCGGACCCAGGGTTCTCCCAAATCCCAAGGGCATTCTTTGGTACAGGTTTGGGTTCCTGGATCTTTCCCACTCTTCTAACATCTTGGTTGAGTTATCATACTCGTCGTGGCCAAAGTTGTAAGCAGTGTATTTCATCACTTCACAGTCAGTCATAGAGTAACCCAGCCATATCGAAGTACTTACTGTCAATCTGCGGTTTGCCATCCACAAAATCTGCCCCTGCCTGTCTGGTGAATTCTTGGATTGTGTGAGCACGTTCATATCGGATTGTGTTGTACAACTTCAGTCTCTCGGGGACCTCTTCCGGGGTGGAGCCAAGAGGAAAGACGACAGCAAGCGCAGTTGCATCTTCCATAGCAACTCCGCCTCCTTGTCCCTGATCTACATTGCATTAGATTCTTCCATTTTTTGTTTCATCCAGTCAATCTTACGGGGCAGGAATGGATGTGCAGCATCTCCGAGCAAAGCTAGCCTCTCATTCACAAATGTGGGTAAGATTTCCATGTCTTGAAGTTTCCACACTTTGATAGTGTCCGGTTCTACCTTTCGGATCACCGCCAGGAGCCTTGGGTCGAACCCCTCGTAGGCCCTCAGAACTTGATCCAGGGTAGCCTCTTTGTTCCATTCTATATCAAGGTGAGTAATTTTGCTTGTGATAAAGGAAATGAGGAAGCCGTACCCTCTGCACTTCCTTGAGATTCCCCCTCCGGATGTATGCAAACAAAATTGAAAAGTGTTTTATCGTTGCAGGGATACATGACTGCCCTTCTGTCATTTCCAAACCACATACTCAGTCCATCATCCTTGAGAATAGACTCTGCCCCATCTGCTGTCAGAGCCGCGTCCTTGGGGATCAAGAATCGGAATGCAGCCTTTCCAGAGGACAAGAATTTCCCAGAATGGCCCACAATGGCACTTCGTGTTCGGGACTATGGCCTCTGTCAATTGGCAGTTGGAACCACGCAAGCGAGCAACACTTACGTGAACGCCATCGGCGCCAACAATCAGATCTGCTTGAATCTTTTCTCCACTCTCCAAAGTGATACTTCCATCGTGAATATTGACATCCTCCACTCTGCTTGAGACATGAAGTTGTGCTGGCGTGCCGGCTCCCTCTTTCGAAGTCGCTGTTCGCTTCAACGTCTCATGCAGCTTCACTCTATGGGAAAGCTGCCATGGATGTTGCCACATTTTGTTTGGTCCCGTCAAATCAATTTCTCGCAGCAAGACCCCAGCAGCACTGTAATCGATTATCTTGTCCATGGTCACGGCTCCAAATTCCTCGGGGACCATGCCGTAGCGACGCAGCAGTCCATTTGCGTTGGAGCACAGATGGATTGCTGCACCAGTCTCACTTGCAAACCGAGATTGCTCATAAAGCTAAGCGATGTCAGATATCTTTCCACAATGTTCGAACAGATGGGGTTTCAGTGCACTTACGGAGACATTGTGCCCATTTCGACGAAATCCTATTGCGGCCATGAGTCCCCCAATGCCAGCGCCGACAATCGTGACATTCAAACGCCTCGGTTCTGAAGCTCCATTTGAATGTCCATTCGACGACCCATTGACTTGTCCGTTGACTTCAGCTGCCATGATCACGTCTGTTCTGCTGACACTGCTGCTTGGTTCTGAATTGCTGTATGATCGAGAAATAATTAGGAGCAAAGTTTGAGGACGTTCTCATGTACCCCATGGCCGAGTAACATAGCTCGAATAAATTCACTTACATGGTTCAGCATTTCGGCCTCCCATCTTCAGCGAATACTCCGAAGTCCCGGTGGGGTACATAGTTCCGTTGTTGACGCGGGGCCCCGCAGTTGTTTGACTATCCTTACAATGTGGGGGTGGAGGTGCTCCGAAGTGGGTGGTGGCGGGTGGTGGCGGGTAGCGACCGGGTCCCAAGTTAGAATCACAGTAGGCTGGATTGCACAGCTCAACGAACCTCGAAAGAATCTCAGCAAGTTATCATACACAGACACGTGAGAGAGTCAACTTGAAGTGCCTGCGATCGCGAATTGCGGTTTGTAAACGTTTGAATCACTAGCTACTCTACTAGGATACATCAACTAATTGTTCCTATCCTCCCATTCTCCAGGTGATAGTTCGTTCGTGTGCAAATGCCACTCTGGAAAGCACGACAAAATGCTTTGATTTCATGTCTTCTATATTCCCCTTACAAGAATCCCCTACCACTCCCCTCCAATTGCATATTTGAATAACCCCGGAAAGTATGGCCCTCCAGTCTTCCCCCAAACTTGTGCCAAAGACTATACACAGGCAATCAATTAGATTTACTGTTGCACTTCTACGGGTGACATAGCTAAAGCACTTACAGCATTCAAGAAAACTCCAGTAAACATCATGTTGATGAAGAGCCATTCTGGAATATTCATGCCTCTTGGGCGCTCTTCTGGATCCAAATTTCTGTTTCTTGGTCTGTATGGAGGAATTCGATGGCGGTCTGTAGGCCAGCTGGGAGGGTTCCGAAGCACACGACCTGGAGACGGCGTAATATCTGACCGGGAGCCTTCCTCGCTGTAGCCTGTGAGATGAATTGTGTAATCACTGAGGATGTTTTGGATCTCGGTTGTTGAAGTGGTGGCCATGATGATCGATGATGTGAGTATTGAATTCTTGGCGAAATGAGAAAAGGCGTCCAAAAAGTCACCGAGGTATATATGTTTTGTTCAATTCCTGTTCATCTCAAGGTTCCTTCAAGTTCGTCTTGGCTGCCCGGAGTGGCCGTCTGGGGGCGGGGGGTAAGCCTGCGGACATCCGAGAGGGGGTGCTTCAGCCAACTCTCGGAAGTCGATGGCCAAAAGCCGAATCAATAGAATGACTATACCATCAGTCCACGGTCCCAAGTGTCGAACATATATCCGATAGATCGAGACTTGAGTCTTTATTTCTAGCAATTTGTTCTTCGACGATTTCATTCTGATTCTCATGACCAAAAGCAAAATGGACAAACTCCGAGGCTCAGTCACAGATGGCAGGACAGAGAACATCCGCTATCGTCAAAACCAACTCCATCAATTGCATGCATGTCTCCGCAAGAATTCTGCCAAAATCATCGACGCCATCCGGACAGACACGGGAGTGAAGGATGCAGCTGATGTGGAGTTTGTCCTTGGAATGGATTCCATCGTAAAGGCATACGAAACCTTAGATTTCGACTATTCATTGAAGCAAGAATATTCGGTGAATGGTGGGAAAGACAACATATCAAGGAGAGTAGGACTTGGATTGGTGGCCATCCGGGTGGGCTCACACAGTCGCTTTTACTCAATAATGACACCGCTAGCCATGGCGATTGCGGCTGGTAACTGCACTCTATTGGAGGTTGGTATAACCAATTCGCAAATCGTGCCTCATCTAATTGCTTATACAGATCGAAAATTCGAAATCTCTAGTATTGCTACTCTTGAAGCAACTTCTTCCCTCCGCTCTCGACAGAGAAGCGTTCGCGATCATCGAGCGCAAACTCACAAGTTCCGATATTTCTTGTGCAGATCTATTCATTGATCAGGATGCCGACGCAAGCTCTTCCTCGGAAGTCTCCACGACAAGGAGCCTAGCAGTAGTTGATAGGTCTGCAAATATCCAGCAGGCAGCCAAAGACATTGTCATGGCCAGGCTGTCTCTTAATGGCCTCTCGCCATACTCACCAGATCTGGTAATCGTGAACGACTTCTTGGTGGCCGAATTCACAACTGCCTGTTTCAAAGTTGCAGAAACAGAGTACCCGCCTTCACAAGCGGCGCAGAAGGAGGTTGGATCTTGGAAAGAAATAGAGGTAGCCGAGAAACTGGGGCAAGTTAAAGTCACACAATCCAGAACCTCAGAGCTGCAGATCGTGCAGGTCCATGATCGGTTTGTTTACTCTTTCCTAGGCGGGCGGAGCAAGACTGACACTCTTCCAGAAAATGCCCATTACTCACCATGAAATTCACCGGACCGTACATCATTCTCCTTTCCTCAACCGGTGTCGTAGACACCGTAACCACACAGAGAAACTTGTAAGTCACCCTCCTCGAATTTCGCTACTCTACTCTTCGTCCTGCAATATATATCAACCTCGGTTTGTGGCCCAGTCTGACAACATGTACAAGCCCTCCAAGTATCGCAACGTTCATATACGCGCTGCCCTCAACCTCCAAGTTTCTCTCGGAGCAACTCCCCTCTGCTGCATCGTACATCAATCAGCTTCCCGCCGCCCTTCTGTTCGGCCCTGTTTGCCCCCCATCCCACCAACACTGTCTGCACCCCCGCTACACCACCGCCCACTTCAGCGTTCCGCGTCCTCAATATATCACTCCTATCGCCCTCCCATCACTTTCATCACTTTCAATTCCGTCAGCACCGACCCAGGAATTGATAGCACTTGCGGAGAAAGAGCTGAAGCCGACAGGTCAGAGGCCAGGACATGCAATTGGGTTCTTTGAGCAGGGAATATTGATTGGGCTGAGTTTTACGAGCCTAGTTGTTCTACCATTGATGGGGTGGGGAGTTTGGATTTTTGCACGTAAAGGCATGGCGATGTACAGATAGTCTCTGGTGTTTCCAAGCAGGTGTACAATGTCATATCATCATTAACCGCTCGCTTTCATAATTCGCAGTTCCGTAGATCGTGTGCAGCCAGCCAATCTATCCATCTGC
>JBAMDN010001130.1:0-67593 GCA_037074945.1 Tetracladium marchalianum
AGCCGATTCCGTATTGTTGAGGCAGGAGAAGTGTTCAGACTTTCCAAAAAATTCTCTACATATCACTTTGGCTGCATCTACAGCTTCGGCAGAGTCATATATGTTTAAAGCAGGACTGTACTCATTGATTTCGGTGACCATCGTGAAAAGACGCTTGAGAAACGCTCCCTCTCCGTTGTTGTCGATGATTTCAAAAATCTCATCAAGGATACCCTCACCAAGAAACACCAAATCCATCAAAGCTGATCGCTCTTCCCTAACTTCGTCTTCGGCATCAAAGTCAATGAGAAGACCATCAGACGCAGCTGCAATGTTGCCAATGAGAAGATCCTCAGAAGTAGCTTCAAAGGGACCAATGAGAAGGTCGTCAGGAACAGCTCCAGAAGTACGAGGCCGATCAACACTATCATACGGAACGTTTGGACCGTCAACTTTCATGGCAGTATCAGGCTTCTTGACTGTCTTGGTCTTGGGTGAGACGGGAAGAAGATTTCGTCCTAGGGGCAGCAAAAATTTCTGGAAGGTCAAAGCTTCATGTGGGAGAGCAAATAGAATCAACCATACAGGTGATTCAATCTCAGTACCTGAGCAGTAAGTTACCATCGCTTGATTGTCGAGGTTCACAAACATGGTGGTCTTATCTGTGATGAGATCATTGATTGCCATCAAATGCTTCTCGGATTCCTTCTTGAACTGCAGACGAAATTTCTTTGTTTCAACATCACGACCGCAACGGTAAACAGCATTCTCGAATTCGGTTTCGTCACGAATGCAAATCTTGACGCCGAAACCGTGCTTCTCAACTCTGAAGTTAGGAATGCTCGAGTTCACGTTTGCGGCTGGTACTTCAGCAAGCGATGATAACTTTGAGGGGCCTTCCCCAACTGGACCCTTTATGTCAGAGCTTGAATTGTAAGGTTGTCCATCCGTGGACTGGTTCGGGTTGACACTCGCACTAGATAACGCGGGAGCTTGTTCTTGTAGATGTGGAGGAAGCGTGGAGTTTGTCGGCAGCGACGAAGCAGGCGGACTAGCGAACCTAGAGCCCGCAAGACCAGCGACTTTCTTGACATCAACTTCGTTGGTCTTTGGCTTTACGCCTTTACCTGATGCGTTTGTCATCGCATGGGCAGAAGCTCCAAGCTGTGCGGTGGACTGAAGGGCTCGTGCCTGAGCTTCAACTGAGGACATGAACGCCGCAGGAGATGAGGTATTGATGTCATATGCGATCACGGGTCGGTCACGCAGTCTTGCGTTGGCGCTTCGTTGGGAAGCTCTGGTATTTGTACGACCTCCTCTATGACCTCCTCTGCCACGGGCAGGTACCGGTGCTGGCGCCAAAGGACTCGGTCTTGAACGTAGTGAGGCAACCGCAAGCTCAGCTCTGCTCATTATGATGCCCGTAGGGATTAGATCTTGGTTATTTGAAAGCTCCCTGATCGGAGGGCCTCCCCTAGAATGGCCACCATGACCACCGCGACCTCCACGAGAACCGGAGTCGTGACCACCGCGAGAGGAAGGCTGGCCACGTCGAGATGCACCGCCTAACGGTCCGTTAGCCTCATTGTGAAGTGCGGGTGCCAAAAATTGTTTGGAATTTCAACACTGGTTCTACAAGGGAGGACTTTGAGGAGAAGATTGTACGCACCAGTGTGTGTTTGAGTATCACGCATGCCACCACGACTTACTTGGCTAGCTCCTGCTCCTCGGCGCAATCGGTAAAGTTGGCCATCGGCGATTGAGTCAAGCTCAGCAGAAGCTGGATCGACGTCATCGAAGACATGGTTGGCCCATGGGTTTGAGGGTTTTGGTCGAGTCAACGGAACTAAGTTTATTGTCGGTCCTTTGTCTGTCAATGCTATAAAATGTTAGTATATGCAGCAGATATTGATGCATTACCAAAGGAAGGATGGTGGTTGTCTCGGGATTGCAAGTCAAAGATTCGAAGATCGGAGTGATTCGTGAGTACAGGAAAAGGGTTCGATTCGCAGACTTACGAAGCGTGTCCTTGCGGCCGATTCCAAGCTCCTCCATCATAGCAGCATAGATCGCGTCCAGCTGGGCCTGGGTTCTCTCCTGCTTTTCAGGCTCCTCAATCATGGCATCGTGAGCCTTCTGATCCTTTTGGTCCTGCGAATTCTTCTCGAATGGATCCTGTTTATCAGGAGGGTCACTGCCTTCGCCCTTATGTACTGTCATAGTAACTAGACTCGATTGATTGGGGTCGTATCTTGCTATTTAATACTAGGGTCAAGTGTGTTCCTGCAAAATACCCAAGTCAGCTAAAAGTAATGTTGTGTTGGCTGAAGAGCAAGGTTGTCGAAGTTGCACGAGATCGATGTCACATTCAAGAGCAAAAGCAAGGGGAACTGCGAATTGCCTTTTCACAACTAATTGCAACCTTGCTTGAAGTTGAAGATGACTTTGCGATACTGGGAAGGGGAAAGGGATGTGGTGTCGAAGTGCACAATGTGCAGACTTCGGTCTTGATCTGTTGCAAGTGCAAGCTGAAAGCCGCGAGTTCAATTTTGCACTCCCATAGTAGACAGTGCGAGATTGATCGGAAGGACTCTGAGCTCTGCAGAACGGTGGCTGGTGGATTGAAGTTGTTTCCAATGCATGGGTAGGAGGAAACGACGATTGAACATACTTGTTGAGTGATGCTTCGGAGGCAGCGCGAAATCAACGCAATTGATTTCGAAAGGACCAGAGGGATGAATCTTCAAAGTTGGGAGAAGTAGGGAAGGGGGAACGCGGTGTAGTTGGGAAAAGTGATTGGGAGAGGGAGGTGGGCAGCGAGTGACGCGAGTGGAGAAATATATATTTTCTGGCCTCGCTTTGTTGCTGCTGTGCAGGTTCTCACCACCGCCCTTTCCCAATTGGTTACAGACCAACGATGGCTCTAGTACCGTGAGAGGTACCTAAGTGAAGAGTTCGTTCAAGAATAGAGAAGCAGGTAAGCAGGTAGGTAGAGCAAGATTGGGTTTACTATTTTGCTGTTTCCAATCTCCCTCTTTGATATCTAGCCCTCTGCCGCTAAAAAAAGCTGAGCAGGAGAGCATAATTCAGCTATCATTTTTAATTTTCTTTGTAGGTAGATGGTCTTATCCTAAGAGATCCTCTTTAATGGGTTATGGAAGAACGCCTTTTCAATGCCCGCACAGTTTTTGCACCGGTTCACAAAGCAAGAGAGTCCGTTCAGCTTGTGAATGAGATATGAGGTTATTCTGCGAAATATACCTGCGTTCCAATTCCAGCGGAGTTTTGAAAGGATGCCTAGATTGCCGTTTACTTCACCTTCTTTCTTGATAGCAAGGCAGGAACGAGATGGACGGTGGAGAACTTTGTCTCTAAGGTACATTTCTTTTAGCATCTTTGTATTTTAGATTCGACAATCAATCCAATCTCAGTCATCAACAAAGGTTCCAATCTCAAGTTCTTTCGTGTACTCGCTGGAGAAAGTAGACTATGTTGGCGTTTGGTATTCTGATCGTTGTTTAATAACTTTTGCCAAGCCTGTTACCTAAAATCTCAAGAACCATTGCTCAAGCATAGGAAAGGCGGATTGCGTTATTATTATACCTTACCATTTATTGTTATTTCCTGTCAACCTAGAAACTATCCATCATCATTCACATAAATTTTACAATTGGCTCTTTAGAATTTTTGCTGCGGATCGCTATCATGATTCTAGGTAGCCAACAATTGCAGAATGTTCTGTCTATTCTTGAAGATCCATTAACGTCGAGCATTGTCAACTGAACCATTTGTATACTCCTCGGATAAGTACTTCCAAATATTCCTTTCGGAGAATTAAATCGAGACCATATCGATGGAGTAATACGAGATCTGGAGATGTGGTGTCGTCCCAAACCCCGCCAAAACCCCATGCCTAATGGAGAGCCAATCAGCACAGGCCCTTTCTTAAGCATTCCGACATCGCAAAAAAAAGTTATCTCAAAATCAACATCTAAATCTCCCCAGTGAAGACCGCAAAGATGATGGCCGGACTTCTACATAGTGGCAGGTCTGCTATACGGGTAAGAAAGTTCCCCAATACCATTAATCCAGTCAATTGACCCCCCAAACCAGAGTTCGACTCCGAGGGCACTGTTCCCCACTCGATATGCCAGAAGCCTCGCAACGGTCCAAACCAGCACCTCTTCCTACAAACCAGACATAGAATCTCGAACACCTCCATATCCCAAACTTCTTAAGAGACTCAGTGAAGTTCGTCGTGTGCTGGGGGACGCTAGAGCTCTGACCTTGGCCGAGAAGATCCTCTACTCCCATCTTGACAACCCAGAGGAAGCCCTCCTTACGAACACCAGCAATGGACAAAATATCAGGGGAAATGCAACTCTCAAGCTCAAGCCTGATCGAGTGGCCATGCAGGACGCATCTGCGCAAATGGCATTGTTACAATTCATGACTTGCAATTTGCCATCCACTTCGGTCCCAGCCAGTATTCATTGCGACCATATGATTGTAGGACAGAGAGGAGCAGATGTGGATTTGCCAGAGTCAATCAAGGGAAACAAGGAGGTGTTCGATTTCTTGGAGTCTGCGGCAAAGAAATATGGGATTGAGTTCTGGCCTCCAGGAGCTGGAATTATTCACCAAACGGTCTTGGAGAATTATGCCGCACCAGGATTGATGATGCTCGGAACTGATAGTCATACACCAAATGGTGGAGGATTGGGAGCAATTGCGATTGGTGTTGGTGGTGCCGATGCTGTGGACGCTCTTGTGGATTTCCCTTGGGAATTGAAGGCCCCAAAGATTATGGGTGTTAGGTTGGAAGGAAAGCTGAGCGGATGGGCATCACCAAAGGATGTTATTCTGTCTCTGGCTGGAAAATTGACCGTTCGTGGTGGTACTGGTTTCATCATTGAGTATTAGTAAGGGTCACCAGAAAGCAAGACTTGGCGGTTTTGCTCCGAAGGGGGAAACTCCCAAGGGAACTCTCAATCCAGAACGAGTCAAAAAGCTGACGATCAATTTTAGCGGTCCTGGAGTTGATACTTTGAGCGCTACTGGCATGGTATGTTTTTCCTCGCTTAGCGAAGTTCCTTTGCCAAAACATATACTTACTAGCTTGATATAGGCAACTATCTGCAACAGTTCGTGTTCTTTTTCTTGAAAATACACCTATTCCTTCCCTTTCAACAACTCTTCTCAAGAATGAGTTTACTGACTTTTGAACTACGCAGTGGGTGCCGAGGTTGGAGCTACGACAAGCTGTAAGTTAATCCTTCTTTTCAATTATCTTCTTGGGTAGGATCCGGCTTCAAAACGGCTTTGAAAGATCTTCAGAAGCAGTAGGCCAAATCGTCGAGCCATCGCTAATACTGGCATAGTATTCCCTTTCTCTACACGCCATATTCCATATCTCGAATCCACCCACAGATCGTCCATTGCTATCCAGGCCCAAGCAATTGCTGCACTTCCTTCGCAACGCAACCTTCTTAAAGCTGATGAGGGTGCTTACTATGACGAGCAAATCACCATTGATCTCTCAACTCTCGAGCCTCATGTCAATGGACCGAATACTCCTGATCTGTCGACCCCTCTTTCAGTCTTCTCTCAAGCTGTCAAGGATAACAAATGGCCTGAAACTGTCTCTGCCGGTTTAATTGGTAGCTGCACAAACAGTTCCTACCAAGATATGACAAGAGCAGAAGATTTGGTCAAGCAAGCCAATGCAGCAGGTCTCAAGCCGGCAACAGATTTCTTCATCACCCCGGGAAGCGAACAAATTCGAGCCACTCTGGCAAGAGATCAAACTCTCAATACATTTGAAGAAGCTGGCGGTATTGTTCTTGCGAACGCCTGTGGAGTATTTGTACCTTGCACTTGAATTAAAGGAATTTTACTGACTATGTGTTCAGCCTTGCATTGGTCAATGGAAGCGAACTGACGATGTCAAGAAGGGCGACTCGAACGCGATCTTCACATCTTACAACCGTAACTTCCGAGGACGAAACGATGGTAACCCAGATACGTTGAACTTCCTTGCCAGTCCCGAAATTGTCACCGCCATGGCATACGCTGGATCTACCTCATTCAATCCCCTAACCGACACACTCACCACTCCATCTGGAGCTCCTTTCCGTTTCTCGCCACCTGTAGGCCACGAACTACCTTCTTCCGGATTTGAAGAAGGTAACCCTGATTTCCTTCCATCTTCAGGTGCCCCGTCTCCATCAACCCCTGTTATCGTCTCTCCCACCTCTGATCGTCTTGCCCTTCTTGAGCCATTTGAGCCCTTCCCAGACACCGAACTATCATCTCTTCGTGTTCTTTACAAGGTCAAAGGAAAATGTACAACCGATACCATATCTGCCGCTGGGCCATGGCTGAAATACAAGGGCCATCTCCCAAACATTTCTCTCAACACCCTCATCACAGCTACCAATGCTCGCACCGACGAGGTCAACGTGGCTTATGATGTCGACGGTAGCACATCTTCCATCCCCGAGCTCGCACAAAGATGGAAGGATCAAGGCCACACTTGGCTCGTGGTAGCAGAAGACAACTACGGTGAGGGTTCTGCTCGTGAGCATGCTGCTTTGCAACCACGATACCTCGGTGGCCGTCTTATTCTCGCCAAGTCATTCGCACGAATCCACGAAACGAACCTTAAGAAACAGGGTGTAGTACCTCTTACATTCGCTAACGGAGAGGATTACTTTAAGATTGATGCATGCGATGAGGTGACCACCATTGGGTTGTTGGATGTGTTGAAGAGTGGTGGAAAGGGAGAGGTTAAGCTTTCGGTGAAGAAGACGGGAACTGGTGAGGTTATTGAGATCCCGACGAAGCACACAATGAGTGAGGATCAGTGCGGTTTCATTCTGGCGGGCAGTGCGTTGAATTTACTTGCCAAGATGAAGAGGGCTTAAACCGCCTTTTCTTCTTCATATGGTTGATTGGCAGTGGCGTTATATGGATGGTACTTTGAGTGTAAAATACAGATGTTTTTAGTATATCAAGCAGTAAACAAACAATCAAAAGCCAAATACACTTATATCTCTACCTTTGATTGGGAAGCGCTAGGTCATTTGACAAGTGGATAAGAGCTCTGTTGAGGTTTCTGACGGTGATCTCGATAGAACATGTTTCAGTTGGGTTTGAGGAAAAACAACACCCACCATTCCTTCATTTTCGCAGACCACCACTTTTCAATTTCCCTTCCTCATTTATGGCTTACTACTATCTCAAACCTTCCAGAAGTAAAAGAATCCTTCGATAAGGGGTCTCAGTCATTTCTTTTCTTCCTTTTCCATCTACGCTACTCCACAAGAACAAATAAGACAAGGACAGGCCTTTACGGCAGATTCCGTGCGATACGCAACAAAAGAACACAAAAAGAACAATCAACAAACTTCTTTCTGCCAAGGAGATTGGACTGATACAGTAGTCTTGTACGGAAGATTTCGGGCGGTGAATTTGTGAAATTGCGGTCTGATCGTGGGTAGATGGTTTGGTTTGGCTTTGACCAGGATGAGGTTTACGGAGAATTTGGGATGCGGTGCGCAACGAAAGGCAGAGGCTTGTGGATGGGAAGATGAAATATGGAAATTGTTAGATTTCGAGGACAGAGAACAGATTCAGGTTGTGATCAAAAGGCAGTACTGTAACGTTGTTTGAGTTCTTGATTGTTGTGGGCTGCCTCGTTGAGGTGAGGTGAGGGTTTCCCTGTTTGACTTCTTGTGTAACCACAGATTTATTTTGAGAGAAGAAAAATATGATAGAATTTCATATGATGACGGAAGCGATATGGATGAGATTCCTTTCATTCGCTGGGAAGTCTCTTCTTGAACAAGTCGGTGAGTTAGATCATTGAAGGTAATTCTTGGTGCATGATGTTGGATATCTTTTTGCATTGTTTAGAACCTTTTTTGACTAACTTAACTCAGGCTCAACCCGAGTGAGTACCTTTATGCTAACCCTCCCCCCCCCCAACAATGTAAACAGATTGACATGAGTAGCTTCTACTTGTATCTCAATATCGGAAAATAATGCAAACGAGAAATCGCAATCAATGACTCCGAATGCACCCCATAACTCATAAAACTCCAATGCTCCTTTACTTCCGAAAAAAACACGAAAAACGCCAAAATCAAAGCACAAACACAACTGCAATCATCACAACAATCATACTCCCGATAATCTCCTCAGTAGCACATCTCCTTCTACCACTTACACCGCTAGTAAATTGAGGAACCGAGGTACTCGCCGTAGGTCTCCTCGTAGATGTCGACGTCAAATTCCCTGCTGTGCTCGAGAAATTCGATCCCACGATAATCGACGGCGTAGGTAAAGCAACCCCAGTCAATGCTCTCAACGACGACGTAGTAGTAGACGGCGGGGCTTCCCCTCCTCCTCCTCCTCCACCACCCATTATCGAGTCAATAATCGCACCAACCGGTTGCGTAGTCGGCCAAACAACTTGTACTGCCGACGTTATCGTACTGGGCGTACTTTCCAACGATAAAGTGGGCGTTCTCGTCAGCGAAGTATGGCTGAATGTCAAAGTAGCATTTGTCATCGCCGTCGTCGTCCGATTTCCACCAATACTGCTAGCATTCGTGTGATTCAATCCGAGTGTATTTAACCCAAGTGCAAAACACCCACCTCCATTCCATGCATACCCCCAACTTCCCTTTCCAGCATTCACATTTACCGTGAACGATCCGCCGTCACCGCCTCCTCCAGAAGCAGAAGTCGTCGATGCGAACGTGACTCCTTCAAGTGGTTTTCCGGATACGAGGTCAAACAGTGTGAGGTCTGTTGTGGGGTTGATCGCACTTCCAGCTGCTTTGGTGTACGAGAGAGAAATTTGTGCGCGCCGGTAGAGGAGATCTTTATCTTTCTCGTCGGGGATTTGGGGTTTGTTCTTGACGTCGGAGCTGAGGTTTGAGAGGTAGTCTTTGATTGGTATTGTGTCTAATGATAAGTTGCGTGGGATGGCGTGTGTTGAGTTTGCAAGCGAGATTGATTTCGAGACTGGGTATACACATGCCATGGATCCGATGATTTGGATCTTGGTGGCATTGTTGGTATCGAAAGGTACTGGCGTGTTCGCATCAGATGATAGTTTGATGACTGCCGCGTACGCGTTTTGTGGAAGTAGGTCTTTCTCTCGTCCAGTAACTTTGAGTGAGAATGCTCCTATGTTTACATTGATGTCCGGACCCGTGGCAGTTGATAACTCCACAACAGCGATTTGCGACTCGGAAGTCTCGTATGTAGCGATGAGTTCCCCAGTAATCGCATCTCTCTTCCAGTGGAACTGATCCTTGACTGATTTCGGCACCACAGACGAGGGATCATACGCCAACTGCTCAATAACGGATACATCGATCCCGAAATTCTTCATATCCTGAGGCGTCTTGATGCGACCATTGTCAAGCAACCATTTATAGAGATAATAGTTACGGAATTCACGCGCTGCGGTGGGGACGAGTAACACACCAGCCAGTTTTGAAGGGAGGTATGGGATCTCGCCTTGCTCGCTTTCGATCTCAAAGCCGGGTGTGACGGCGCACTTGAAGAAGGTTTCGTGCTCTTTGGCGAGTGCTTGGATTTTGCCGGTGAGTTCGGCGTTGTTGGGTGTGTTCTTGATCATTTTGTTGATATATTCTGAAAAGTAGGGACCGAGCTGTTTAAATATACGAATTAGATCAATGAAGTGATGTAGGTGTAAGCGGGAAACGAGGAATTACGAACCGCATCAGTAAAATGACCATATCCAGCAAAAACCGCACCCCAATTCTTCGCTTGTCCAAATCCAAATAATGGCGTCTTTGGGAAGGTCGGATTGAAAAGTAGTTGTGAGGTGAGGAAGTCGCTGGCCGCCTCACCAAGTACGTGAGCTTGGGCTGTCCTTTGGTGTTAGTCTCCCATCTAATTCCGTGTTTCAAGCAAGAGAATCCCAAAGGTAACGTACCAGCCCTCTGCGCAATATCCTTCGGATCACTAGCTTCGTTTGCAATCCTCCCAAAAATATCCTGCTCAAATGGGAGCGAACCCTCAAGATCGCACTCCTTGGGATTCTTCCTCTTCTTCTCATTGACACGGTCGCAACCTGGATTTGGGCAGTCACTTCGAAGACAGACAATATTGACCATCTGGCCATAAAATCCAGCAGAGTTTTTTCCGGCTGCTTTGGCAATATCGTAGTCTCTGATGATTGTGTCGACCTTTGTCACAAATTTTAGTACTTACTGGTATATAAAGGAAAGTATTAATCCAAAATGCATGACTTACAACATCGCAAGTTACACCTTTTCCCGAAGGCGTCTTCACCGGGGGACTTCCACCCCCTCCACCCCCTTCCGGACTCAGAGTCGAGATATAATCATTGATATATTTCTAACCAGCCAAGGTCAGTCAGTCACCTCGATAAAGTTTGATGTTTTCTCTTTCTTATCGAAAAAATACAATACGAACCGATCCAGGCATGAAGCAACACCAATCCATCACGAAAGAATCTGCCGTTATCCCTCCACATCCCGTCAAACAGCTTCCGGCCGATGCGCAGGCTCGCCCTGTAACACTATTAAACCGCACATCGACTTGACTTGGGTCACCACATTGATCTACAATGTTTATGCGCTCCTCGTTAGAAACAGTCTTTCTTTTTCTTGATTGTGAAAATTGAAATGCGTGTGTATGTGCAACTTACCTAAAATAATAGGTTTGAAACATCCATTGATGAGAATGGCATCGATGCCACAAGCGAGCGCCGAAGAGAGAGAAGCACTCTCTAGTGACGTTGGAATTCCTGGTGTCACGCAATGCACACAATAACTCCCATCTGCGTAGTCATTCCTGCTTGCCTTCTGCGAGTACGCAGTATTGAACAGCATCAACGAGAGTAGAATGAATCCAGATCGCAGAAAAGCTCGCGTACCCGCCATGGTGTATGGAAGGAAGTTGCTGTCAACGAAGTGACAACTGACTGTCGATACGTATGCGGTAGGAGAGAGGAAAAGACAATCAAAAAATAACATGTAAAACAAAGGACAAAGCACCGTAGATGTACTTCCAACCCACACAAAACCTAACCATGAGGCTGGAAAAAAACGCCTTGCACGACCAGGCTTCGAGACCAAACCATCTGTATGATCTCGTTTAATAAACTTACCGTTTTGCATGGCACTTGTGGCAGATATGCTAACAAGCCAACAGGTTGAGTAGCTTGCAAAGTTGCATGTCTTTGTAAACCTTGGCGGTGGCTTCACCAGCCCTCTTTCATAGTCACACCACTTGATGAGTGCAAATCGTTGGTTAGAGTCCCTCCCGTGTGGTATGGGGAGTCAGGACAAGTCCTTTGTCGGCTGCAGAGCTGAGATGTGAGGAAGGCTTAAATGAGTGGAGGTGTGTGTACCTCAGCCCCAGGAGGGGAATATGCATGTATTCGGATTTTTGGGCGATTTGGTGGATCGTAAGAGACTTGACAGGAGAAATGCAGGCTTCACCGAGACGAAAAAATACTGTAGATGAGAGAGGCATTGGAATATAGAAGTTCTAGATGGATTTATTTTGAGCAAAGGACTCCCTCTTTGCAATCGAAAATGAGTGAAGCCATCCACTAGTTGCCGGAGGTCTGCTTCCCAGCCTCAAACCGTCAACTCCGAAACCATACGGCTAACAAGGTTTGACAGAAAATCAAAGAGCCTCCATGAGCCCATGCTTGTCAAGTTGAGTTGCAAGGTAAAAGTGCTATTTTTATCTGATTTGCATGTTTGCCTTGCGAGGTATGAATAAGTGTGACTAACCACCACAGAACAACTGAGAGGAACTTGGTGTGTATTATAGTTGCAGAACTTGCCAAATCAGTCAAGAGAACTACAGTAATGAACTTGCCCATTTATTGTGAATTGCAAAAATCAGAGTTCTGGAAACTTTGAAGTTCACAGCTGGGGAAGAGATGGGATGGCCAAAAACAATTAATTCGCATAAAGATATTCCATCAACACTCGATCAGGAGGGGTTAACTTTACGGAATAAGGGAATGGGAGATCCCTTAAACAAAAACATAAAAAAACAAAAAAAAAACAAAAGAAGAAATCCAAATAACAGCTGAAATCACACGTGACCTACGCAAGGATCGAACTTGCAATCTCTTGATAGATTTTAATCGTAGTCAAGCGCCTTGCCATTGGGCCAGCAGGCCTAACCTTTCTCAGATCTGAATAATTGGATGAAAGCCCGCCATGCCTATTTACTACTATGATAGTCCTTTCTCTTTGCAAGAATGGGGGTGAATGAGAATGGTAGCAAAATTTTTGATTGGATGAGATTTTGAAGAACTTGTCTTTCCACTGGATCTTGGGCGAAAATTTCACTGGTTTCTGTTTGTGGGGTCTCGGATGGGATGATGGATGGCGGGGCCAATTATGTTGGGAAAAAGGTGGCTGCTGTTGAAGTTTGCAGTTCGCAGGTTGTCTTCAACTTAGAATCTAGTGAAAGAAACTCCTCGACAAGAATACATTATTCAACAGTCAAAATGAACAAGAACACAAAATTCTCCATGAAACCCCAATGATAATATTTCTGACACACACATATATACATATATATATACTCTCTTTCTCCTCAACCTCTCTCTCTTTCACTCACCCCATTCCCATTACTCGAATTTCTACAATCCACAACACCAAAAATACCACTATACTATACTTTCCACTTCCACACACATCCCAAAAAACGAAAGACAGACGAACAATGAAATTTCCCTTTCTTCTAATCACTCAACGGAACGCTGATTCTTTCATTTCATTTCCTACTATAATGTTCTCACACACAAAACTTCACACTCTCATTCCACCCCAATCTCATCCCCTCGTCCTCTCCACTTTTCCCTTCATCACAATCCCATCATCCATCATCCATCACTTCATCACCTGCTTCGCTCTACATCGCTTTGCCTTACTTCCAAATGCCACACTACAACCAACTACCAGCCAGCCAGTCCTACCGGCCTAGCCTACGAACCAAGACCAAACCAAGTCCACACAGCCGCATTCGCAATGAGAGTTGAAAAAAAAGAAGAGGACCACACAAAAAACTTTGTTCCCACGCCAAACGAAAAACAATATTTGAACCATTCAGCAAAACATATTTATTCCTGTCCGAAACCCATAGTCTCTTCAACGGCCATGGTCAATTTTTGTTGAAGGGCTTCTAGAGACTTGTATGCCGGCAAATCGAGACGATTGAAACTGTAGGAAGAATGATTAGTGACTAATTCTCCAAAAAGCACATACTCCTCGAAAACCTTTTCATTCGAGAATTACAACATGGGGGGGGGCGATGTGGTACGGAAAAAACAGAAGAAAAAACGTACCAAGTGTGCGACTTCGGCAAATTATTCACCTCCCCAGCCTTCTCAATCGTAAACCTTCTGGGTCCATCACTGCCCTGCAGATCCTTGAAACCATTGACAGGAATACGCGAAGTACCCGTTGCGAACTGCAAGAGACGTGACTTCTGCTCACCATCCCAACTCCTGATTGTCTGCCAGAAGAACTTGATGACCTCGTCAGATTCAGTGTAGCCACGGTAGTCAGTGTGCTTCTTCCAGTCTTCGACGTCAATCTCGGCAATACCACCAATCAACAACTCGAGCTCACGCTCATCGAAGACGTTGACCAACTCGGCGGGAATGAGTTCATGGAATCCTGTGATGAAAGCTTGGAACTGCTCGTCAATTCGCTTTTGAATGCGCCATTTGACCATCAATTCGACGTATTCTTTCTTGTTTGCGTCGGTGACATCGATATCTCGTCCACCAGGCTTGAGATCTTCCACGTTCGTGACACCGAATCGTTCGTCTTCTGTCGAAAACGTCTGTTCCAAAACGCCCTCGATTGAGTTATCCAACATCCATTGCAGCGAACGATGGAAATCAGCGTCCACACCCTCCATATCTGACAAAGCCACAGCCTTGTTTAGCATCATCTTATACAGCGCACCAACAAAGAAGGCATCCAGGAAACGACGGTGGAAAATGGCCAAACCAACGACTCGGCCAATGAATTTGAAGTAGTTGAGATGCTCCGGGTTGATTCCAGAGTGGGGATTAATTTGGAGGGTGTAATTATCGTGAGCAGAGTATTCGAAAAGACAGTAAAAGGGGTTGAACATTTCATGCGAAAGAAGGAAGAAAAATTCTCTGGAAAGACCACCGTAATCAAGACCGTCTTCACCGTCAAACTTGATCATTAGCCTCTTCTTCAAATCCGTAGCAGACTGGCGCATAATCTCGGCATAGGAATCCTCAAAGATGTGGGATCTTCGAACCTTGACATGGCATTGGCCGGAAAGAATACGGAGCGCTGGTTGAGAGCGGAAGTAGATGAGCTTTCTACGGAAATCACGCTTGTACTGCGGTACATTTTGATCTAAGGATGAAGGTAGGCGAGGATCGTCCCATGTGGTAGTCTTGGTGTTGTGATCCACAAAGTATACTCTGGCAGTGTTTGTGAGTCGCATCTCCCAGCCACTAGGCAGAGGACCGAGCTGAGATACAGGCTGTTGTTGGATGGTATTTTGTGCGTTCTGTCCACCGTACATCCGGATGAATTGTTGCCTTCTTGGGTCTACCCAAGTTGTGGTTCGTGTATTATGGTCCACGAAGTAAGGACGTCCTTCTGGGGTATGTCTCTGTTCCCAAAGAGCGGGAAGCTCTCCTGTTCCAGCAGTGGTCGCACCAGTTGCCATCATAGTAGCAGCATTTGCCGTTGCTCCAGCAGCTTGCTGTGCCGCCTGTTGTTGCTGCTGCTGCTGTTGCTGCATTGTTGGTGAGTTGGCGCCAGTCCTATCCTCGGGCAAGGTTCGGTTTTGATGCCTCTGGCGCTCAACCTGAGTGTTAGCATCACGTTCTGTCCGTTGCGTCTCGGCTGTTCCTGAAGCTGTAGGTCGGCTCCAGCTGGTGGATCTGGTATTATGGTCGACATAGTACGTTCTCCCTAAATTATCCTCTCTCCTTTCCCATCCAGCAGGCAGTCTTCCTTGGGCATCCTCAAAGGAGCTGAATGTTCCAGCCTGTCGAGGGGGTCCATTTCCATTTTGTTGCGCAGATGGTGCTACAGGTCCCGCACTGTTCTGGGCAGGAGCATGTCCTGGAGTTGGGCCACTGGAAAGGTTTCCATTCGCCATCACGACAACTGGGTTTGGTTGTGGAGCTTGTACTGGTGTAGCTGGAGCAGCAAAGCCTGAGGCAGTTGAGCCTTGAGGGGTATGCAAAGCAGGGCGACTTGCACTTGGGTTGGGTGCAGCTGGGTTGTTGGCTCTAGGAGGCGATTCTAGGTTTGTAGATAGGTTGATGATTAGTTTCCCATGCACCACCAGATTATCCGTCGACTTTTTTAAATCACGGGTGAGCATCTCTGAATCACCGTTAGCTTTTTTCGTCCATTCAGCCATATCAGCATCAGCAAGACTCACGATCCTGTCCGGAGCTAAAATCCACGACATCTCCAACGCGAACATTGATGACGCCGAGAAATCCCTGGTCCTTCTTCTTGAACTTCTTCTGGTCGAATATTTGTACAGCCAGTATGCTCTCTTCCGAGGCGCGCCTATGTCTTGGTTAGTAGGCCATTCGAGGGGCAAGAGGTCTCGTTATGCGCACAGGTCAAAACTCTCGTTCCAGTAGGGATTCAAAGTCCGCTTGATCACCGTCGTTGTCTTGGTCTGCTCGCCGCCGAGGGTCGCCACGGCGAAGGGGTCGGGAAAACCTATGTTGATATGTGCATTAGAATGCGGATAGAGGTATTTGAGCCATTTCAGCCGGCGCTGAGAAGGGGCAACGTACGGAAGACATCTCTTTTATAGAGTCCATCGGCTGCAATGACTGCGGTGGAATAATATCAGTATCTGGGAAGCTCGAATAGCTAGCTAGCTGGCAGATGCGGGGAGGATTGGGGGAAGGGGTGGGCGTACTGGTTAATCGCAGGTTGGGTTGCCTGAAGGAGAGAGCATGGTCAGTGTGGGGTTCTTCCTCGCGGCAAAGCTGTGGTGATAGAATGACTTACGCTGGCAGACTTGCGTCCATTCTGCTGCTGCTGCTGGCCATGTTGACAACAATGGATTAGAAGGGATACGCCAAAGCTGGCGGGTCGACAAAGAGGACCGTCAATAATGCAGTCGGGGTCGAGATGGCGAATGCGGGAGGGAGTAGAGTAGTAGTACTTGTGTTGTTGTGGTGGTGGTGGTGGTGGATGGTGATAGCAGTAGAGTAGGAGATGTCGTCGTATGAGAGGCGGCGGTGCACTACACTACTACGAGTAGAGTACTTACGACTTGCTCAGCGAGGTCGTCACTCCTCTCTTGGAAGGGAGCGAGTTGTACTGGGACTGGACTGGACTGGACTGGACTGGAGAGTGGAGAGCAAGCAAGAGAGAGAGAGGGCCGCTCTCTGGCGTGGCTGTGGTGGTGGGTGGTGGGGCGCAGTAATTCTCTCCAACGAAGCGAACGCTCTCAAACTACTCGGCTCTCCGTCCTGACGTATCTGACACACGACGACTGATGCTCTCGTAATGGCTAATAGTTCCTCAACTCGACCTCAATCGTATCGCCGAAGAAAGATAAATGTGAGTGCTCCTGAGTGCCTAAGATAGGATACAATAAATGTGAATAATCTTTCGCTTGGTGGTGTTGAATACAAAGGAACAGAACAGCAGTGCGGTACAGTACGTTCCTTGGTGGACGATGGCAATCGGCAAAATATCCGTAACGAGAGATATCACCAAAGAGACGGCTCTTCTTTTCTTGCCCCTTCCAGCGGGTATGTATGCAGGGGCGGCTGAGATAGCCGTTCTATTTATTTACTCGCGCAAAATTGGGAGGCGAAAACGAGAGCATTTTGTTGATTATCAAGAATTTGACGAGCATCAATCATCTTCCTCCTCCTGCGCACTTTACACACCTTGTACAATACCTACTCACGCTAGCAGAAAATTCCTTTCCTCTCTCTCCATCCCCTATATTCGAGAAGTCTAAGGAAGATGGATTGACTTTTATACTGCTTGGTAAGCTATAACTTTCATTGATCACAACCACCACCACCACAATAATACTTATATCACATCATTATGACAAACAGAACACATCGCACCAATTAAACGATCTTAATATATCGAGTCGAGCACCATTGAAGTCTTCATACACGTCTTTTTCTTCCTCTACTTGAAGTTTCCGCTCTACTTATGTAAGGTATCTCGAGGGGAAAGGCACCATGACCACCCACTCATTTTTCATTTTTCATAAACCATCCCTTTCGCTTCTTTCTTGCATGACGAAGAGATCCATTGCCTCCCATAAAGCCCCGTCCATCTTCCCACCCATATCCATCCTTCCATTCAGTCGAAATAACTACCGTTTTTTGTGCTGTGATGTCTGCGTGTTGATATCAACCAAAGGAAATCTCTCTTCTGAATCGCACCAAAATCCCTGTGCAGCATCGCTCTATCGTCACAAAGCCAGAGACCTGCACCTAGTAAGGCGCATACCCTCTTCCTCGGCCACGGTATCCACCACGATATCCGCCTCTTGGTGGGGGGCCGCCGCGTCCACGATAACCACCTCGGCCTCTGCCTCGACCTCTGTTCATTCCTGGGACGTTGGTTCGTTTTGGGGTGACCTGTTGATTTGAAAGAGAAAAGATTTAGCTTCATGTCTTACACATTTTTGGGTCAAGGTAGAAGATAAGATAACGTGTATGAGGTGTAATGGAACGGGTAGACATTACCTTCAATGGACGATCATGGAAGATGCTATCGTTCAAGACCAGGGCTGAAGCAACATTGCTCGGCTCCGCAAACTCAACATACGCATACCTGCAACCCTCGAAAGGAAAAATATTAGCAATCCATCTCTTGCCAGGCAGCGTTGTTCTCTTCTTCTCTTCTCTTCTCTCCACCTATTTCTCCCCTCCTCTCCACCCCCTCTCTCCATGAAAACCCATATCCCGTTGTCCATAAGGTGAAGAAGCAGAAAAGGATCAAACAAACCCCTTAGGTTGTCCCGTGAACTTATCCAACAGGATCGTGACCCGGTGAATACTGCCACAACTCCCGAAATGTGTCTGAAGCTCCTCGGGGGTGGCGCTGTAATCAACGTTACCAACGAAGATGCTGCGCGAGTCGATATCCTCCTTGTCTTCTGCGCCGCCTGGGGTGAGGCCGAGAGAGGTCGATTGAGCCTCGAGGTCTTGATGCATACTGCGAAGTTTGGCGGCTTCAGCTTCCATCTCGCGCACACGCGCTTTCATAGCGAGGATTTCGTCCTGCAAAGAAGAGGGGGATAGTTAGGAGCAGTCGTACAACGGGAGAGAGGAGAAGAAGAGAGATGATGCAGGCTAAAGGGAAGAGGAGGAACTAAAGGCGTTCTTTACATCTTCATTTTCACCATCCGATCCTCCGGCCATCGCAACATCCTCAGGCTTGACCTTTGTTGACTCTGCTGCGTCTGCCATAATTATGATCTGTATTTATCGGTAGATGTCGGGATTGGGACTGTGAATTGGTTTTCCGGCAGTCGGGCAAGAAGATTACACGTCTTTGTTTGTAAAAAGCTGGTTGTGTATCGATGTCGATGTCGTTGAGTAAACGAGGCTTGAAAGTCAAGATCGATGAATGAATATGAAGTGCAGCGAAACGCTTCCTAAGAGGCAGCCGAATTAGTGAGGTGGGCGGCGAAACAAATGCCTTGAAGCATAAAGGTGAAAAGTGAAGTAAGGGTCGAATTGAAAAGGTAAACAAAGTGACAGTGGAAATAATGGATCTATCATCGACAAAGCAGTTGAAGCTACCCTCATGCATTGAGCTCTCCTTTGTTCATGTAACTTACCTGAGCTCGGACGGCAATTAAGATCGAAGGGTTGTAGAAGGAGATAGATACGTACTGTACTTAGACGGGCTAGCTCAAGAGTGTGCTGTGGTGGAGGAATGTTATAGAGGTATGTTTGTGAGCGGGAAGTTATTTTGCAACGAGAACGAGGCTGATGAAGGAGGTCGCCTTTCCGTCGGTGACTTTGCCAAGACCTCAAGGCTACGTCCCAGCAGGCGGGTAAAATGGGTCAACCTTTGGAGAAACCTGTTTAGCACTTTCTATATATGGGCCAAGGGGTGACTTATTATGAAGATACAGAGAACTGAGATTGATTAGTACACGCAGAGATCAAGTAGTTGGTCAAAAAAGAAACAATTATAACATTTCCATCCCTTTTTTTTCAAGTCATTTCTCATCACCACCAAACATTTTGGTATCAGACACATTAAGACGAATTTGTCACGAGAGTTAAACAAAGACATATAGATATGATTTAGCCTAGTGAAAGGTTTCAATATTTATAAGTTTCTATCATACAGGCGGGTGACAATTCTAGAAGAGAAGAGTTTTCTTAAAACTTTGCCTAGATGGATGAGTGTTTTGGTTTTTTTCGTCATAAAAAGGCTCGCACAAAACAAGGGCAAAACGCTGACAGCAAAGGAGGGAAGTGACCCAAAAACTTCCGCCTTACATGGGCTTTTCTTTCCATCCATACAACCATCCATCCCCGGCTAAAAATAAAATGGGGAATGTGTACATATAAACTAAACAAGGCAGCAGCGAGCAAGCTCATCCTCGCCTAAAAATCTCTCATAAAAAGTGTGTTGAGCCACCGACCAGATCGAGTCGGGAGATCCTTTTCAGTTCCGTCGTCTCTCCTTTCCGCTATCCTTCACAGGGCTCATGAATGTGACATGCTTGTCATCTTTTCTCATATGCATCCCACTTTCGCCTCCACTACCAGCACGGCTTCGGATAACTGCTCGTGGAACAGCCTTGTCAACACCGTCGTCTTCGATGTTAATCTCAGTGACGCTGTCTCTATCCTCTTCTCCTCCCGAGCTAGTGCTCTCTGCATCGTCTCCATCATCGTACTCGCCGTCATCACTGACCAAACTGGGTGCATTGTTGCTCGAGATGGTGTTGGGACTCAATTGCTCACTAGCGGACGGAGCGTCCATCATTTCCAGATCAACGTTCGGTCCACAGAAGTTGTTGAAATCCTCAGTACCAAACTCGTTGAGAAGTCGAGCTGGGCGATTGAGATGCGAAGTGTTGATGACAGGTGTCGCATGCGCAAGTCTTGGGGAAATGCCATTCAAACCTGGTCGACTGCTCATCAGATCCGTGCCCTTGCTGCTGCCGGGGCGATTTGGACCTGGCGACATTGTTGCACGAGCAGGCATTCTCATGGCAGGTAATGGAGTCGCAGGAATTTTCGCAGTAGACTGAACCTTGGGAGAAGTAAGTTCCTTCTCCTGCTCCGATTCTTCGTCCTGGGACAAGACGTCGTCAAAGTCAATCTTAGTCTTGGCTTCACCAACCATCTTCGAGAGATCGCCAACAAAACCTTTGCTGCGAAGCCACGATGATAAGTTGGGCGCATCGGGCGATGGAACCGAGCTGTTGAAGTCTGAACCTGATACCTTCGCCTTGACTGGGGAAGTTGCGGCACTAGTAGGTATTGAGGTGACACCAGGAAGCTTTCCTTGCTGGAAAAGAGCGAGACTGGTATTGATCCTGTTCAGGAGACTCTTGAAAGCATCCGCATCCACCGGTGTAGCTCTGATGAGAGGATGGACAAGACCAGTAGCCACTGCAGGTGCCGGAGCTGGAGTTGGGATGGGGCCCTTTTCCTCTGCAGCAGAACCACTCTCATCAACTTCATATGGATGGCCACTAGTGACAGCAGCCTCCTCATGACTCTTGAACTCACGACGATGTGCAATACGGCAGTGATTGATGAAACCTTGGGTGCTTGAGAAGTTCTCCCGATTGCAGTCGACGCAGACGAGTTTCACTGTTTGGCCATCTGCTCGCTTCAGAACACAAGGTCCCACCTTTGCCTTCTCTTGCGGATAACCACTTGATAATGCCTGTAGCTTTTGACCCTGCGAACCGCGGTGAGATCTTGATTTACTGGACGATGGTATGCCTTCAGCAAAGCTATATCTCGTTGATCGGCCTTCAAGAAGACTCTTGCCTGCACGTGCTCCTTCTGGTACTCGTTGCCACTCAACCTGAACCCCGTCAAAGCTTGGATCTGGAATAAGCCACTTCGAGTAGTGTCGCGTGTATGGGCCATCTGTGACTCCATAAGAAGGTGCATACTGCGGTACTTTGGCTCCATATCCTACAGCAGGGCCTGTGCCGTTGGTAACGTTTACCATCGACTCTGGAGTTGCCTGAGTGGTAGGATATGGAATCAAATGACATCGGCGCAGTTGCTCTAACGCGACTTGACATTTGGCTAGTTCTTGGTTGATCAAACGTAACTCGTTGTGCTTTAAGAGAATTTCAAGACTGAACTGCGACTCAATCGTGTCACGAATTCGACTAGAATCCACGACGGTTGCCTTTTTCGAGTCTCCAATGGGCATGCCTGGTTCCGTGCTTTGCGACTCCAACTTGGGAGGAAGGGTCTTCCTGCGCTTGGGCTCGACTATTGCTGTTGTAGGTAACAGCAGGTCGGGTGCCTCAACGCTGACACTTCGCCTCCTCTTTCCCATACCACCCAACGCGCTGCCCGTCAATATCTCTACCACCGGCCGTGAAGGAAAAGCAATCTGAGAGTCCATGGTGGTGTCGACCACAGTCTTGTCTGACGGTTTGGATTCCGAGATCCACGCGAACGGCGATCGAAACATTTGGGAGGTTGACGACACCAGACCGTGACTGCGCGGCCAGGCGCACAATATGGTGATGTGGTGTATGAGGTATGCGCCGGTGTTGGGGCGGTTTATGTTGACCTCATGGGGTGGTGGAGTTGTTGTGATCGTCGTCGAAAATCGGTTTGCCGGTTGCGATGCGATGCGAAAGGCGCCAGATTCCGGAAGCTTCCTCCTGTGCGACTGACGTACTACTCAATACGAGGCGACCCCTTTTAAAAAGCGCACGACGGATGGAATGCGCGCGCGCGAGAGTGAATTTTATACAGGAATGAAGAAGAGATTATTAAAAGGGGAGTATGAGAGAAAGAGTTGAAGGTCTAAGGAGTGCGAGAAGTTATGGTGGCGATCGTGTTGTTGTGGTGTTGTTGGTGTTGCCGTCGCGGCGAAGGTACAAAAAGGTGGGTGTCGGGTGGTCGGGCGGCGGAAGGGCAGTCGAAATGACGAATAGGTGCGCGAACAAGACTGAAAAGGGGGCTGAAAAGGGAGAAAGAGGAGGCAGAGGAAGGAATGGCGAGGAAGAAGTCGTGGTATTACAAGAGAGGCCGAGTATGGCGAAGAAACAGGCTATTAAAAAGGGTAGTAGGGGGTCGTGAAAAGGTGGTGGATTGTTTGGTGTTTTGGGGGTGGGCGATTTCAAAGTCGAAGTATGGGAGAGGGAGAAGGGGAGAGTGCGATGAGGGCGAGATGAGTGTGAGAGAGAGCGCAGTGATGAGTCCTCCGAAAGTGGATAAGCCCGGAATGGATGGGTGTGAGTGGGTGGGTGGAATCGGTGGAATTTGTGGAATCTGTGGAATCTGTGGATGGATGATGGAGGATGGATGGGTGGGTGGATGGGTGGATTGCGGTGGATTCGTGTGTGGTGAGACGGACAGCTTTCGTTCGCACAAATTTGGGGGGAGCAGGGAGAAGAGAAGCCGGGGGCTTGTGCTTGGGGCCTCCCTCCCTTCCACTTGGAAAGAAGTGACCTCCGTACAGTAAAGAACAGCGAGATGCTGCTGCAGGCCGCCAGCATGGAAGCGCAAATTGGCTGGAATAAATGTGGGTGGGACCAGGGGCAGCATGCACGCCCAGCATTAGTAGTCGGAAGTCAGTCTGCGTAGCGTCAGCACACGGACGGCAAGGGCAGCATCGTTGACAGTACCAGGCTACCAGCCTTTGGGCAGTCTGGCTGCACTGTACGGAGTACCAACATTCCTCCCAGCATCATACCAGCATCAGTTGAATTCCTCCCACACCCCTTCGTTGACCAGAACGCCCACGGCCATCACCACAAACGCATCCCGCTCCGTGGTTGGCTGGCTCTTTGTTCGTCCAAGTTGACTCAAGCTCTTGGCAAGCTTGGCAAGCTTGGCCTGCTTCCTTGCTCGCATGGGGGAAAGCGATCAAATCGTGGCCGCACTTGCTGTTGGAAACTTGGTAACAGTAGCATTCCTAGGCACTTCATACGAGCTCAACTCAGTATACACGATAGTGACAGGAGCGAAATGTTTCACCACAACTGCAATGATTGCTCTCATGAGAACTCTATCCAGTCCCTACGCACTTCCATTGCATGGACTAACGGCTCCTCATTATGATACTTTGAGGTATGACTTCAAAGTATGACGGCTGCTAAACCCATCTCGTCATCTACATAACAGGTCGACACCACCACCACTTTAACCTCCCGAGACCAGAGCTGTAGCTTTCCTTGACTCGCTCTCGCACATCTGGGCATCACTCTTTCGAAAAGTAACAGCTCCTGTAACCTTACCCCATACCTCGTACACTTCGTACATATTTCGAGGTAGGATCATTCGCAGGATGTGCACCCGCTGCTTGGTCCCACCACCTAGGGAAACTTGATAGGAAGGGGAACATACACTACTCCACACATTCAGAAGTCTCTTTTGTGGACATCACAAACTGCAGGCCGCGTGGAGAGTTTCTCTGTCTCTCGTTCCTTGGAAATGGCACCTCGCTGTCCTTTTGCAATGCGCACGCAACCAGTCAAGCACTGGGGGTTGAGTGAATATCCCTCTGATAAGAACATCAGACTTGCAACAGTGATGAGACTGGATGATATCAAATTGTGGAGAGCGCAAACAGAGAATCAAGCACGATTATGTACTTCATCACACCTACATTGGATGCTACTTGCCGTCATTGGAAACAGACATGTTGTTTCCTTCAGGCTGTTGAGCGAATTTCCTGATTGGATCCGGTCTTTGGTTTCCACTTCTGCCAATCGTTGATATCTCGTCATCAGCTCAAAACGGAAGACTTCAACCAGACGACGACATTGACGACAGCACTCCGTAATAATCCCATTTCCAATCCTTTCAAAACACACTTCAATGCCCAGGAAGACCATGGAAATAATGAAAAGCGAAACATTGTAATGCCAAAAAAAGGAAAGAAGAAAGAAACCCTATCATCACTCACCACGCCACCGAACCATCTGTTTCCGTGGCAGGAAGCCGCCAACTTGCATGAATTCCCAAGGCTGAAGGACGAGATCCTCGCTCCATGAAACTGCAAAACGCTTACTGACAGTCGAACACGCACCACAAGACGTGCCAGCGTTGGAAAGGTGAAGCACACCACCCGTCTCGGAATTTACAACATCAGACGGATTTCTTTGTCCATCGAAAGTCGGATAGTAAGACCATCATATAGATATCTGTGGAGATTTGTAATGCTTCGTTGGTTCGGATGCTAGGGCATTCGTTTGATCGCCAGCCTCGCCCATCTGCAGGTGTCAGAAGTTCCCTGGCATGATCTGCAAGCCCGCGATCCTATCATTCAATCACAATAATGCCACTCGGCGTTGTTGAAATGCCATGATCCTCAGCCGAAACAATCCGCGAACACCAGAATGCAAACATACAAATGGGGCGATGCCAGTCACCAGATGGGATCATGGAGCTCTCATGAACAATTGTTCGGGCTGATGTATTTTGATGATCCCGGATAGGAATATTTTAGGAAGATTGCCAATCCCGTTAAAGGCCCAATCGGTGATTTAATTCGCCGATCATGAGCTAGAACGAAAACGTGAAGAGAGCCGCAGGCCCAAGGCTGACACTTTTGGAAATCTTTTTCCAGAGAAGGCTCACGTTGAAACAACCACACAGCTTGCAATCTGCTGTCGTCCAATTGCACATCACTAGCTAATCAATTCTTACTTCTACATGCCACGCGCACGCAGTAACCATGGACATCCACAAATCAAAGAAGAAGAACAACGACCACACCAAGCACGAAAAGAATCCAACCTCAATACCTCCCACCAACAAAGCCCAAGCAAACTTATCAAACAAACCTGCAATAGCAGAGACAGCTTCAATGCCAGCTCCTTCCTCCCGCAAACGCGGTATTGACTCGATATCCTCCTCCAAACCTACCCTTTCAGAGAACGCGCCCTCAAAATCCCCATTCAACATCACCTTTCCTCCCGATCTCACACAATCCACGCCCAACCCTCAGCTTCAACACAAATCCCTCCCTATACCATCCAACACCTCCAATTCCCTCTCCCTTAACCCCTCACACCTCACTCTTAACTCAAACTTCACCACAACCAACATCCCCATCACCTCATCCACAAGCATCACCAAGAAAGTGAGCGCAGCACTTAAGTTATTAAACGACGAAAACTATAACAAGCATAAGAACAATAAAAAAGAACCAGCGGCAGTAGGGATATTCAGTGCCAGAGGCGATGCGGCTGCAAAGTTGATTTCGATCGTGGAGATCGTGAAGAGGAATGTTGCTGCGGAGGGGGGAAAGTGGTTCGAGTATGTTGTTGTAGAGGGGAGGGTTTTGGCTTTGAGTGAGCAGGAAGGGCGAGGATTGAAACGGGGGGAGAAGAAGGACAAGAGAGGAGAGGCAGATGGGAATGTTGATGTGGAGATGATGGGGCAGGGAGAGGGTGAGGATGAGGAAGAAGAGGCGTTTGAGACTATGAAAACGCCATTCGAGAGGATGATTGAGGGGAGGACGAAGGTTAGGAGTATACCCATCATGACGATTTATTTGGCGAGGGTGAGGATTGATGAGTTGAGGAAGAAGTTTGGGTATGTTCATTCTCTTATCATTTCCTGTCTTTGGTTTTTGCTATTTGTTGTCGGTAAGGTTTGGCGAGTGATAATCGGCTAATATGCCTTTGTAGTGAGCAAACGAATGCGGAGCCAGCTCGTGATTCTTGATCCTGACTACCTAGATGGAACCTCGCGGTCAATCCTCTATAGAACGTCGTCGCGGAGACTATTTATTAGTATTAATGCTTTTGGCGTTGAAGGATTTCATGTATTTACGAGATACCCATTGCTTGCTTACTTTCTTCTGCAGCAATTATAGTACTGACAAAACATAAGAAGTCTAAAAGGCACATTCCAAAAGTTGAAGTCTTCTTTTTGTGTTTCTACGTCGAATGTTCGGTTGCAAAAAGTGCCTATTGCTCGAGCTCCAAAATTCCGTCGACTACCGTAGAAGTGCCAAAATTTCCGGTCGCAAGCGCTCTGGCTATGTATTGCTCCTGCTACCTACGAGCCGATCGCTTTCCACTGCAACCTTGCGATAATGTCCTTCGATATGTTTCTGATCAATGTACACCTACCTGTTTTCCTCCCATTCCTTACGCGGTCAACGAGCACAGTCTCAGCCTAGGATATTTCTATTTGTACAATTCAGCACAATCTTCCCAACAAGCCTCTCCCACTCCTTCTCAGTCTCCCGCACCCTCCCCCGAACCCCTTCCACACTTTCCAAACCCCCCTCCCTTCAAGCATGCCCCTTCCCCTTATCCCCCACATACGTTATCCTCAAGACAAAATTCACCACCACGGCGACCAACAAAATAATCGCCAAAAACGTCGGACCAAACCGATCATCGAAACCAGCTTGACCCCTCAAGCGAATGGATTTCGCACGCCAGTGATACGTGTAAAGGGCGTATATCATGGTTGCCATGGCGACGAGAGTGAAGAGAAAGGCGGAGATGAAGGCTGGACGGTCGCCGAAGTTCAACATGCCGATTGCCAGGGCGCCGAGGATCACGGTGAAGTTGAGCCAGCTGAGGAAGGTACGCTCGTTGGCGAAGAAGACTTTAGGTTCGACGCGTGTAGGGAGGGCGATGCGTTTCCCTGTGAGGAGGAATGTTAGTTGAGGTTGTGGAAGGAGAGAGGGACGAGGTATTGATTGGAGAGGATAGAGGATTGAGGGTTGAGAGAAGAGAAGGAGTATCATCGTACCAGGCGCAGTTTGGAGAAGAGGACGGCTCGACATGGTGACGGGTTGACGATTGAGAATTGGCTTTTGGGTTTGAGGTTATTGTACCCCCAAAAGGACTACAGTGCTGTGCTGCGTATTGTTGCTGTTGGACAAGAGCGATTGACGAGGAATTGAATTGGCCAGGTACGGATATTCGAATCGCTAAAGTGGCTTATCGATGTACAGCACGTCGACAATCGAAAAAGAAAGGGCAGTCACACGTTGGAGGGGAAGCTCCGTCGTTGGTGGTGGTTATCGTGCAGTCGTTGTGGTTGAAAAGAGCTGGATCTCGCTCGGCTGCTGCAGGCGATGCTGTAGTAAAGCTGCAAACCAGGATTCTTGCCTCGCTCTCCAAGCCGGTTGTGGTGGGGCAACCGAAGTGAAAAACGTGGGTGGATTGATTGGCTGTACTGAGATTAGCAGGGCAAGCGAGGAGATAGCTGCAGCTGTAGCTCCAATTTTGATGTTTTTTGTTTTTTCAATTATCTGTTCCTGAAACTGGTCAATTGCCAATTTGGCCTCTTCATAGCAGGTTTGTGTATCTCCATCCTCTCGAGGCCCCTTCCGAAGTGTCACCTTCAGCCTCGCCGTCGAATCTCGATGAACAAAATGCCAAGAAATAGCTAGACCGTATACAGCTTAGTCTCCTTGGCTCTACTTTCTCCCCGGTCCAAGCTTTCCATGCGTGTTTTGGTGTTTTGATGATTTGAGCCTTGTCATGTCAACAAAGCCTTCCACACTCCCTCCAGAACATTTCGAACTCTCTTGTGCGATATCAAAAGACCTACACCACGCACACCTTAAACTCTCCCACCCTCAAATATAAATATACACCGCAGATATGGCAACCCCAACTACCGCAGCATCTCCTGTAAGCTCAAGATACATTCATCCCTTTATTCAGTTTGAATTCGTGTGCTGACCGCTCCACAGCCCATCTCCTTCACCCGCCTCAAGCAAATCGCAAACGATGTAGGCCCCATTCCACCTCCTACAACCCAAAGACGCAGCTAAATAGTATAACAGGCTTGCCAGAGCGCGCTGGGAAGCTCAGAGTTCTACGAACACAATAAGACGGAGTCATGGAACACCACGATCATTGTCTGTTTGCCCCTCTGATCATCGCAGATACCAAACAGCAATTTGAAGCTGACTCTTCATCGCAGAATAACATCCTCAAGGCCGTGATCTCGGAGTCCTCTCCCAACGGTGGAACCCCAGCATACAAATACGCTGTCAACAGCACCATCATCCAACACCTCGTCCCAACCTCATCGCTAAGCAAGGCTAAGAGCGCAGACTCGACTGCAGTCAAGTCGGGCACTGAGACCAGCAGCACCGAGGCGACCTCGACAGATGGAAAGCCACACGTAGGCAGACGAGGCATGCACTCGGCGACGGGAGCATACTGGAACGAGAAGTCGGATGGAATGTGGAGCTTCAAGTATGAGGGAGGTGACAACAAGGGATTGGACGTGGTTATTTCAATCATCTGGATCGCGATATGAGAGGGCCAGGGCCAGTAATACCTACCGAGAACGAATACCATGGGAACCATATGAAAAACGGCGTCATCTTTTTTGCAGAAGAAATGGAAGTGCGCCACTGGATTTTTAAAAGTTCATTGAACCAGTCGAATGTTTTGTTCGGCTGGGCAGATATGTTGATGATCAATGTTTACTTGCAAACGTCATGTGAGTGTATGCACGAATGCCCGACAGCCATTTTCGGCATTCCCCTTGCGCAGATTTCCAATGTCCTGATCCTCGGATTTTCGGAGTATTCCGTCGCGTCAATTGTCAGCTCAGAGTTTGCGTTGTGTAACGTCACGAGGCTGTCTTGTCCACCACCACCCCGGTTGTCAAGACGAGATCCCAAGTTCGATTCGTACCCCGGTGGCGAATTCTTCCCACAGCGCCAATCCTTCCATTCCTTCAGAATCCTCTTTCAACCTGTTCCGTGATTGGTGGGCGATTTCTTCTCTGGCTTCTAGATTCGTGTTGTGCATTTATCCCACCAGTCCCTTGCGTTTAGCCTGCCCAGTCAGCAAAGCATCGTCAAGTGCATGCAAGGCTACCACATTGATCAGATGCTCCCTTTCCGTCTACGATTGCCCATCACCCCACTCCTTGAGCCGAACGCCAACTCACAATTGGACATTCCAGCAAATAGTGAAGAGAGCGCGACCGGATAAAAACGGTCTGTTCAGTACCTCGGGATAGGTGACATTCTGCTGTGCGATTCATTGCCCTCCGGATTCACCGCTCACCTTCCACTCACGACCCCACCCCACGGCGTCGCGGGAGCTAAAAAGGACTAGGAAGGCCCTGAATTGACGGGCATGAACCTTCTGAATCGCCAAACAATTTGACAGCTTGCGCTCTTCATTATAAACAATAAACACTGGTCACACAATCAATCGTCCTCGAAGACTCCTTTGTCCTCGTACAACACCAAAACTATCACTCGAACGCATCGACAAATACAGAAACAACACCCCGCCAACATGCCTTCCCAGTTGACCTTGATGCGACTGTAAGTCACCGCTTTCTCCTTATTGTGCGAAGCTGTCTTGCTATTCAATTCACTTTAACTAATTTTGAACGCTTTTAACAGTCCCAACAAAGTCATCGAAGAGATCGCGAACCAAATCACCGACCGCAAAGACTATCTCGCCATGAGGGCAATCTGCCAACGCACATTCCAAATTCTCCCCGCCTCCTCTACCTCTGTCCCCCCACAAACCCACGCACCAGGTCCTTTTGCCCTGGACTTCGGCGCCAACCCATCAACCACATCCACGTCCACCGCAAACTCGCTTGCCGGCACCACAACCAACACAACCCGCAACTCGAGCAATAACACCTCCGACACCGAAGGACCAGACGCAGAATGGGAGTTTAACATCACCTCTGCCATGACCCGCCGTCTCTCCCTCCTCCCAACCCAACCCCCCGCCCCCTCTCTTCCCACCCTCCCCATGGAAATCCACCTCGAAATCTTTTCCTACCTCGACAAAATCGACTCTTGCTGCCTCGGTCTCGCTTCACCACGTACATACGACATTTACCGCTCCATCTACGACATCAAGATGCCGCTCTCGACTCGTCGCTCGGGCCCCAATAATCTCGAGCGTGCGTGGGAGGTAGTGGGAAAGCAGATGTGCAAGCATTGTGGATTGTTCAGGTGTGAGTTGTGGAAGCATCTGGAGTCGTGGATGCCAAAGGATTTGGAGTATTGTAGTATGGCGAGGAAGTTTGGGAAGAGCGGGGAGGGAGAGCGGGAGGGCTGTTACAGGGTTAAGCCGAGTAAGCCTAGAAGATGTGGGAAGCATCCGGTGAGGACTACAACGGTGCATCAGGATGATGCTACTGTGGCTGCGATGGCTGCGATGGAGGTTTTTTCAAAGGCTTAGTAGAGATTGGATTCTAGGGTTGTAAGGATTTCTTGGGGGTCGAATGGAACATAATGGAATGAATAGGAGGGGTGGATTGGGTTGGATTGGGAGTAATTTGGGAATTTTATGCATTGCTGCGTCGTTTTTGGGTATGGGCTTGATTCTCTGGGGTTTGATATTTGGAGTTCCATCGATTACGATCTGGCAAGAGGTGGGTTTTATATTATAGGCGACGAGTTAACGGAGAGAGCATTTACGGAACGAGCGAGCGAGCGAGCATCAGATGATATAGAATATATTGAACATAAGATTAACTGCTATGGTAATGTGAATATAGCACCTACCATTGCTTTCTCCTCATTCCGGCGCTTCCGTCCGCGTTTTGGAGGCACGGCTAGGTGTGGAGCTCAAATCCCTCATCAGGTCCTCCAAACTTTCAAGCAAGGGCGGCAAAGGTTCATCGGTGAGCTGAAAGTTATTTCGATACAGCCAGCTTCCGTACCACAAGATGCGATCGGAAGATGTCAGTGGGACAAAGTCCATTGTCATTCCTTCGCGACTCAACATCAACAACCCTGCTGTGCCCTCGTTGCTATCCTTGAATGCATGGACTTCCCGCGATTCATCTTCGTTGAGTGGAACTTGCGTGATGTCGCTGTGGCTTCCATTTGATTGCGGAGTATCAGCTAATCCGGCACGCAGTTGGCCCCCGTCTCTTGATCGGAACATTATCCCATAGACCCAAAGCGTGATAGCAGCATAGTAGACTGCAACGGCAAAAAAGTCCTTTAATTGAGTAGGAACAATTAACTTCGCCGCTCGTAGAACTTGGCCCGCATGCCAAATCGCATTTCTGCTGTCAGATGCCTGAAACCACGTTCGAAAGTCTTCATAAGCCTTCTTAGATTCCACTGCACCATATTTACCCGCAAAGCGTTGCAGATCTTCCGGCGACACATGCGAAACCATCATAAAAAACTCTCCGAGTAAGTTGATCGCAGGCTCATTGGCACTCGTAGCCTTAAACTTCGTGGTTGTGGCCACCAGATCTCGGTAAATCTCACTGTGTTCAGTCATCAAGGAGAGCTTATAGGCAGGCCTACTGCTTGAGTAGAACTTCTTTGCCTCCGAAAGCCTCCATAGCTGACCCCAATAGCCATGAAGGACGACGATTGCGGATAGTTTTATATCAACCACGTTCTCCATTTGTTGAAGCAAATTTGGGTCTTGCATAACCTCGACGAAGCTGGGAATGTTCCTCCGCGGGTATTTCAAATAAAGCTCGCGCCATTGTGAGGCAGATTCTGCTAACCAAAGTTCCGACGAGACAGGAAGCTCGAGATTGATTTCCGTAAAGGAAACCGCAGGTGGTTTCTGGAAGCCAACTGATACTTGGATGTCATGCATGAAGAGATGAAGGACAAGCCTATTTCGAAATGTCAGCTAGTTCAGGCAATATGCAATTGTCTTATGTTGCCCTCAAGTCTTACCTTCGGAAAGATTCTCTCTTTATGAATTTCTCCCACTTCGCTTGTAAGACGTCGTCTGGATCCTCGATGTATGGTACAGAGAGCTTGGAGTCAGGTGAAGTTGAATAAGCCCCCATCCGACGAAGCATCTAAACAATATGTCAAAACTCACAACTCCGGAGCGATTGTTCTTTTTCCCATGTGGTTTTACTACTCACAACGACAATTGGCTGGCAAAGACTTTCCGCAATCTCCATGGTTCTTTTAATGCCACTCCAAATTCCAACATCAATAAAAATCATCCACGCTTGAAGTCCCTCCAGGTTGCGAGTCTGGCTATTGTTTCCTTCCCAAAGTTCAGCGATTGTGTGCCGTGCCATCTCCGCCAGAACAAAACCCATCTTCCATATCGAAGGCGTTGAAATTGATGAGGCTCCGGACCCAACAATAGCGATAATAAGCTCAGTTAAAGCTGTACTGAAGCATGAAATCAGCCTCTGTGATAAGGAAGAAAAGAATTGTCATTCCAAACGGATGTCTGTGTTTGATACTCACCGGGGATTGAAAGTGGCTGAATGTAATAAATGATCTAGTCTCATACTTGACTGAACAAAGTATACCCGAATCAGGAGATTTATAAGATTGAGCTGAGGGAACGATTTTACAGGACTCTGATGAAGTCGAAGGTTGAAAACAAGATGCAGCATCTTGTCACGTGTACTGGAGTCAATGCAGCAGGACGTGAATTTGGCTAAGCTGGCCACCAGAGTGGTTGGTCCTAAAGTGAGAGAGATGTTCTCCTCTAGAATATTGAGATTCGATTCGTCGCGTAAAGTATAATCTTTCTGTGATGGGTTCCAGAGCCATGGTGATTTCTCAAAGGCAGCATACCGCTTCCAAGCACTTCTGCTTGGGTCTGCTTCAGGGACTTGCGCACTGTTGTCTTGGTAATTTGAAGAGTTGGACTCGAAGTTGTAATTGATGCTCGCATCGAAGACAGAGAGATCCATATCCCATTCTCCCAGATCTACCTCATGGCTAAAATAAGGGTCCCTTGGCATAAAGCCAAGATCCTGAGTGAGCATTTGGAGATCGTCGGCGGTGTATGGGTACTGCTGGAGCCCCTCTCCAACCGAGGACGGATTTCTGAATGGCAGGACTTCGTTGACAGGAGGAACATTCTCGTATCCATCGCCAGGAGGATACTGATTCTCTGCTGAGAGGCTTACATGCTGTGGACTGAGGATTTGCTGTTGTCCCGAACCATCTCCATGCTCAAAAGTCCCTTGAGGTGGGACTGCGGCAGCTTGGTGACTACGGCCGTTGAAGTCTTCGACTTCCTCTCTTTCTAAACTTGAAATTGACCTAGACTGACGAAACCGAGTATCGAGCGAATTCAATTTTTCCCGGCCTTGGTCAGGGCCTACCTCACAAGCAATGTTCTTTTTCTGACATCGAATACATGGCTTCTGGTCTTGGCATTTGCACTTGGACGCTATACATGCCAGGCAGGCCTGCGACACCCTTTCGGCAGCATCTCTCTTCCGACCGGGAGCCCTGCCATGATTTGCCTGATGTCGATTGAGCAGGTCTGCACGATTGAACCTCTTTGGGCAATGGTTGCACTTGTACGGGCGGGCATTCTCGTGCGTCTTTCGATGGCGATTGAGGTGATCTCCGCGTTCGTAGGACTTGCTACAGAGCTGACAGCGATAAACAGCCTTCTCATTGGGAGCCTTGTAGCCGCTTGGTGGCTGGGCTCCTATCAATTGTTCATTATTCACAGCCTCGATCGCATCAAAGAGTGCCTCCATGGTGGCGACGAGGATGTTCCGAGGTGGAGTGCAAGGGCGAAGCAGACGCTGAAGTCCGAGGGCGTGGAGATCACTGGTGGGGGACGGATGACGTCCAGGGATGAATCTCGTCGCTGTGGGTGTACCAAAGATCGCAGATGCGGGCGTGGGAAGTGGAGGACGATTGAGGTGCTTCGACGAAGTGTTGATGAGCTGAAATGCAGCGATCCGCGGGGTCTAGTCGGGGCTTCGGAAGGGGTGGAGGAGGGCAGAGCGATGTCCCCATGCCTCGGTGGGCAGGCGAGGCCATGTTGTAATTACAGTATAATTATATAGCACGGCCTGTGCTTGGACGGGACAGTAACCGGGACAAATTACACGCTAGATTTGGGTATTTATGCAATTGCGGGGAAGCCAAGACCTAGAGAAGCTATGGTATCTCTCCTGTTCACCTGCAAGCAATACCTGGGGAAGGTGTCTCGGATGTGTGGGGTGGGGGTGAGAGGGGGCCTTGGCAGCCTGTTCCTGGAACTAACCAGCAGGCGAACTTGCGGCATTCAACACAACCATAGAAGTGGATATGTACTCGTTTATGGATATATGTGGGCCGCTGCTACTGATCTGGTCTTTGTCCTGCCTTTTACCTCTCCGCTGACTTCCAAATCCCTTGGTCTAACTCAGTCGCAAGAACACGCACACAGGCATCTACACATTCTTCCCAGTCACTTCACAATGGGCTTGAATGCACCAACTCCTGTGCATTTCTTTTCTCATGGATCGACCTCGATGCTTGGTGAGGAATCCAAATCGGCCGACTATTGGAAGCAATGTGGCGACGAAGCCCTCGCGAATGGCCTCAAGCATGTTGTGATAATGGTACGAAGGGTCTAGAGCGGTTTGAAAGAAACTTGAAGGCTAACAAAGTATGCATAGGGAGCCCATTGGGCCGTAGTGGGAGATGCGATTGAAGTTGCTGCGAATCCAACTCCAAACAAATCACCCGTGGCATACGTTAAACCTTCGAAATACGTCGATTATGAATTAAATCCGGATCTCCCAATGGCAGACCGATGTGTGGAACTTCTGAAAGACGCCGGTTTCAATGCCAGACTCAACAAGGAGTTCGACTGGATTCATGATACTTTCCTGATCCTTATACGAATGTTCCCAGGTGGATGCCCGCCGACAACTTTAATTAGCATGAACGCCCGTTACGATCCTCACTATCACGTTCGTGTTGGTGATGCTCTGGCTTCGCTTCGTTATGATGATGAGAAAACACTGATCATCGGTACGGGCGGATCAGTTCACAATCTCTACAGGAACTCATGGGGGCAAATGATTCGCCACCGTGACAACTTTGCCATGGAAAACCCGCCGGAATCGACTCTGTTAGATTTCAGGCAAGAGTTTGAAGATGCCATGATCAAGAATTCAGGTCCCTCGTTGAGAAGGGCAATCACAATGCTAATGAAACTACCTAACTACCGAGATGCACATGCGACGGATGACCATTTCATTCCAGCGTGTTTTGTAGCCGGAGCTGCTGGGAGAAAAGAAGATGAGGGTGCTCCTTGTGTCTTGGGAGCAGAAGATTGGGAACTTCAAAACATGTGTAATTCTCAGTTTACTTTGGGATCGTGGCAGCCACAGGTGAGGACTTAGAGACCTGTTCCTAAACTTGAGACGGTGTAAATTAAGTTTTCAATGAATATGAATTGCATCACACCTATCTGAAGAAAACATCATTTGGAACTATCAATACCACTGATCCACTTTTTGAAGAGATTATTATAGACACAGCAAGCGAGGGCGCGCCGTCTCGCGGTTTCTTTTCCTCGGCATTAATCATCATTTCCTCTCAGCCAAGCAGGGTTGAACCTTGCTTGAAGCAATTCCAGATTTTTTAATTCATTCTAAACAAGCTCGACTTGCCACGAAAGTTTCGAAGGATCAGGCGGCCTCCCGGCGTTCAATTCACCCCACCATCCGCTCCGGAGCCTGCCTCCGCTCGCTTCAATACAGCATCACACAAGTTCCGAAACACGAGCAACGCCCCACCACTGTGAATTTCCTACGGATATCTGATTGGAAAAACGCGAGTCTGGAGAGATATCATACCATTCATTCCTTTCAATAATTCCTTGAGCTTTTATCGCTGTCGACTGTGAGATACATTTCCCAAGAGCTCGGAATCGGTACTAGTTCAAAGCACTTTCTTGACCACATCCAAGATGCCAGCAATGAATCCGCTTCGCAACTTGCTGGAGATTACGAAAGACAGCGAAAATAATTTAATATTCGAGAAAAATGTCGATATTCCACGTGGTTCTGAACTGCCTATTAGATGCAATGTCTACAGGCCCATCGCAGCCGAAGGCGAAAAGTTCCCCGTTCTCGTTACGTACGGTCCTTATGGGAAAGATATTCCCTACTCGAAGTAAATCTCCAAAACAACCTGATTATATTTCCAGAGTCTGACGAGAAGTAGTTTCTTTGCCAAATCTTTTAGCGAGGTGAATCCGGAGCACAAATCGAAATACAGCGCTTGGGAAACCCCAGATCCGGTGTTTTGGACAAAACAAGGTTATGTAGTCGTGCGAGCCGATGAGAGAGGATTAGGGCAGTCACCGGGGCTTCTCGATACTATGTCGAGGGGCACAAGTGAGTGTTTCTTCGATGTAGTCGAGTGGGCGGCCGAACAGCCATGGTCGACGGGAAAAGTAGGTCTTCTTGGAATTAGTTATTATGCTGGTAAGTTAAGATTCACAAGTCCTTCAAATCAGCAAGTCAAGCTAATTGTGTTTTTTCCAGGGAGCCAATGGCGGGTCGCAGCCAGAAAGCCAAAGGGACTCGCAGCCATCATCCCGTGGGAGACAATGTCAGACTACTACCGCGACCGCTGCCGACATGGAGGCATCTTCTCCGACAAGTTTATTAATTTTTGGTGGAATCGACAAGTGATCACGAATCAATACGGTAAGCCCGGAAGAGCTGCTTCAAAATGGGGAGAAGACACTTTAGAAGGTGATCTGTCCCCGGACGTTCTCAAGTCAAACCGGCGCGATCAGAATGAGGATAACGCCGTAAACTACTTCCGTGATGACGAGTACTACGCCTCGAAAGATTTTAATTTAAGTGATATCGAAGTACCATTACTTTCTGTTGCAAATTAGGGTTGAATTCTTCTTCACTTACGCGGGAATGTCCAAGGTTATGTTGGCGCTGGATCAAAGTTCAAGTACTTACGATTCATCGTGGGTCGTCACGATCTCCCATTTTACTATCATGATGAAGTCGAAGTTCAGAAGAGCTTCTTGGCCGCATTTCTCAAGGGAAAGGATGAAGTGGGCTGGTCGAGAGCTGGTGCTGTTCCGCCAGTGAGCATGGTCCTTCGGAAAGGAAACGTCGGGTTCAACAATCCCGAGTTCGAAGCGACATACAAGCGACGCGAAGAGAGTCAATGGCCGATCGCCAGAACAAAATACACCAATTACTTCTTGCACACGGACAATACCTTGTCGACGACAAAACCAAAAACTGCATCTTCATCTGTTTTGTCGTACCCAGCACTAGGAAGCCTCGAGGATCCCAAATTTGTGCAATTCACCACTCAACCATTCGAATCCGATGTCGAATTCACTGGCCACGTCGTTGCACATCTCAATGTATCAGTAGCCCCAGAGGTTGCCGATGGTTCCCCCAAGGACATCGATCTCTTTGTCACGTTGCGATACCTATCTCCTTCCGGTGAAGAGGTCCACTACACCGGCACGGCAGGAGATCCAATTCCCCTTACCAAGGGATGGCTTCGCGTATCGAACCGCAAAGTCGACAAGACAAATCCATCTCATCGTGAATACCTACCGTATCGAAGCTACTTCTCCACTGATGTGCAGGAAGTGAAGGCTGGTGAAGTGTACGGTGTTGACGTTGAGGTTTGGCCCACGAATTTGATTGCAGAGAAACGAGGCAGACTGGTATTTGAGGTTGCAAGTGGTGATACGCAAGGAAGTGGTATCTTCCAACACAGCAATGAGGTTGATAGGTACGTCCTCAATCCCCCCGACCGGACATGCATGCATATTAACATTCTTGGCAGATCGAAGAGCAAGCTGGCCGGAACAAATAATCTGCATTTTGGGGAAGGATATGAAAACTTCGTCATGCTTCCAGTCATTCCAGACGCTTGAGTAGAAAGAATTTATCATATATTAAGCCCTTGAAATTAATGATTATGTTGGAAGATAAATCAAACTGTGCTTCAGACCAGATTTGAGAGGACCATTTTGGTAGGCTTCGGGATTTTGAAAAAGTGATTATCCAAGCGCCAAACTGATGAATCCTTCTCCGAGCATTCTTGTGCGTCATAAGCATAAAAATGAAATCTCGGCAAATGGCACATGACTGCAAGAATATAATCTCTGCGGAAATCGCTGAAATTCCAAATTGTAGATTGCTGAAAGCAGATGATGTAAACAAAGACTCGGTTAACCAAAATGTCCCGAAATCCTGATAAATTGTTTAATTTGGGTCTATTTCCTCAATCACTTGCCCTTACGTTTGGCATATCGCCCAAATCTTCTCCCAAGACATTACCATTGATCTCCTGCTTCTCTGCCCCAACAAGCACATACACCATCCGCCCCCACCCGTCATTCGGTGTGACATTTCTCCAGGCGTGATTCGTCGCTCTTTGAATACAGACATCTCCCCTCCGCATGAGCTGCGTCTCCCCACTATCCAGAACCAACTCGATCTCGCCTTCTAAGACGATGCCATAGTCCATCGACACGGTGCGATGCATCGGCGAAAGGGCATTCGGCGCCATATCCACGTAGCGGAGAACAGTGCCTACAACGAATATTCGTCAGTGAATGCCCACCCGACCTGTACACAATTTAAAAAGCGGACCAAGCATACCAGTGCTAATGCTCAGCCCAGGGGGGGAGTTCAGATCCTTCTTGTAATCTTGCACGTCCTTAGGCGTAGATCCGTCGTCCGAAGCAGCGAGCGACACGGGAGATGTTCTGGTAGTATATCCCAGGAAGAAGTCCGCGACTGCACCAATGGGTGCCCATTCAGCTTTGCTAGAAATATCTTTCGAAAGAACAGCTTTCCCTTCCGAGTTGTGGTCGGTGATGAATCTCTGGACGTCAGGGAGACCATTGGTACGTTGGACTTGGGAGGACATGATGCTGTTGGATTCGATTCGGCTCAAGATTATGAGATATCTAAACTGAACACAAAACAAGGTGCAAATTTGGGTGGGTATGATTACACTCGTGAAGGTAGAACTGAGACCAATTTCATCTATGTTGTTATATACTGCGATGACTGTCACTAGATCTTCACATACATGGATCACGGCCCCGCCAAGAGAATGTTCGGGATGTGGGGGAAGCCCAATGCTTCGTACCCCATAACACGGATCGGAGGGAAGGCCAAGCACCAGTTCTTGAATCCAGAATTCGGACTTCGGCATCAGATTTTCCACTTTACTACAATAGTAGAGCGCCCTGCTACTGTAGCTATTGATCTCACTGCGAAATTATTCGAGGTCGCATTTCGATATGTTAAATCACCTAGCCAGTCTTCAGAGCAATGAAAATAGGTAGCCACCAAGCTTGGAGACAGAGCTGAATGTATGATAAGCTTCGCAGAATGGTCAGCTCACCTAGTCCAGCATAATTTACTACAATGCTAGCTTTTGTTAGCTTGAGTAGTACGGATTGAATATATCTGAAATTCAAAACCTCTTAACCTCCAGAACAAACGATTCCATGCCTTGGAAAGGTCGAACCGCAACTCTTGCTACCCTGCACTTTTATTTGAGGCTGACGGGAAGACCCGCTTTGGGATTTTGTGTGTCTAAGGCAAGCGCTAACATGCTTTTTCTTCGTTTGTAGTTTCATTTCCTCTTTTTAGTGTAGTGTGCTTCGCTTTTTCTGGTCTGGGGGGAGGACAGGGCGATACGAGGCGTGCTCGTACATGTAAGGTGTTGTAGGATTGGGCGAAATGAGACATTTTTTGGCGTAGATAATTATTTTCCCTCGGCTTCTTCTGAGCGTTTCTTCGACGGATTGGGAGGAATTTGCAGCATGCGTTTTCTCTCATGTGGCATCCTCGTGCTACCTGTCTGGGTGTTTTTCGAGGAGCCCTTACAGAAACAGGAAAGGCGAGTGGCTTAAGTGAGCGACTGGAGCTGGATTCAATACAAATGCTGTGACAGTCTCAATTCTTGGTATGTTTTCAAAATATTGTTGGCATATCTGTTGAATGTCATCGGGTGTCAGGTGCGTCCGAGGTGTCCGAGGTGTCCAGCGTACGAAGATAATGGGCCTACTTCCTAAGTTATCTAGTCCAAACCCTAATATCACTCCCTAAGAGAAATTAGCTACGAAGAAACTTATGGGTCAGTGGGTCACTATAGGACACGGCCGGAGCAGGAATAGTATCTTCAAATAGACGTCCTATTTAAGAATTCTGTCTAATGTAAAGGACCGAGGAACAACGGCATTCCTTATTTGCCGAATGAGTGAGTTTAACACCTACTTGTTTTAAAATTCTAAAGAACTCGATATTCTACTTTCCTAGTATAGAGCCTATGACTTCCCTCCACGACAGCTCCGTTCAAGGGTCATCGATAAAGAAACGAACAACTTCTCTGGAAAAAGCGACATAGAAGAACAGTGGCTTCGTGACAGACTTCACGCCCTATAAATCATACGCTAGGGAGACTACGTTAGCGCCTAGGAACAAGACTTAACAGAATATAAGAATTCCTTGGCCGATCATAGGATAAGACATACTTCTAGAAAACTAAATACCTATGTTCTTGTCACGAGCCGAAGGCAAAGAGGTCAATGAAAAATCGGGTATCTGATTTATAAGACAAATTATCTAAGGGGAAAGAAGAAGAAGGCCTTCGTACGAAAGATTCTATCTAAGGGGTCCCTACGCATAAGCCTTCTCGCGGTCATATCAGGAGGTCACGTGAGCGTAGGCTTTTAGAACTAAGCATAGATCACGGGTGCTACCCGTCAAAATAAGTTTAATAATAGACCGAGTTAATTATTACACCTAAATATATTAGTGCTAGTGGCATATTCAGTGGTGGATCGATATTTCAGAAGCGTCCATTACTCGCTTTCCGTGTGAACGACACACCATCAACACTTGCACCATTAGATTATCCAAGATATCCCCTATCTGCCGTAAAAGCTCATCGGTATTTTGATAGCAAATGAAAGTGACTGAGGGCCTTTCAAAATCCAAATATCCTTCCTCTTTTCCGCGGTAGCGGGCTGATCTTCCTTTTCGTAATTCCATCTGCCAACTACTCCTCCACTCTCACCAACCCCCTCCTCAAGACTCAGCCTGCTAAAAAGTCGTCTCCCAGTCGAGTTGAATCGAGAAGCCAATTATACGAAGCCAACATAATCTTAACAGAGATCAAAGAACCAGCCCAAGAATCTTGAAGAACCACCGAATCAACATAGAACACCACGCCAGAGCACTCCCGGCTCCCTCCAAGATTGTGAAATACAAAGAGATCGTATGCATCGTTGTGAAGTATAAGAAGTGCTTCGTAGGCACAAATATGTCGCGGAAGAGAATTTTGACGATAGTGTGGAGGATTTGCTGGGGCAATTTGATCAGGTTGAAGAGGAATCGAATGGGTCAGTAGATCTTTTTGGTGATGAAGCATTCGAAGGGATGGGAAAGAGGTAAGAGAAGATTACATATTCGATCTGTAGATAGTGGTTTATTAAATTGCTGAGACTTGCTTTGCGGAGGTTAGAGAGGATTGGAGGAAGTGTAGATCGGGAAGCAAGAGACACAAGACTTACACCCTTGATCATCCACGGTAGAACTACAAAAACCAACACTCCAACAGCGACCATAATCTACCTCCCGACCATCATCAACTCCAATAGTACACAAAAAGGAAAGGAAAGGGCAACGCTCAACTCACCGCAATCCGCTGTGCACTCTGCTCATGGCCGCCAGCCAGTACTTTCACCGGCCAATCCCATAAATCCCTCCCCAAAGCATAGCCCTCACACATCCTATAAACCTTCCAATCACTATTTGTCAGCTTTTCCCACGCGCTATCTGGATTCACCTTCCAATATCTCGCACATCCCATTCGTTCCTTCGGGTAACCGAAGAATAATGCCTGCAGGAATCCATGTAGGTATACACTGTGGCCGATGAGGGAGCGAGAGACTGGCAGAGAAAGCATCATACCGAGGACACAGGAGGTGGAGAGGAGATCGATGAGACCAGCTCTGGTGGTGAAGGTGTTCGTGATGAGAGGAGTGGATAGGAGGAAGAGGATTATGATTGATAGGATGACCTTCAATTTAAATTAGATGTATTTCTTGGATCCAAAGTCGAAGTAGCTCTTGACTAATCAAATATATCTTGACTCGAATGTATATTGATCTGAATTTATTTCTTGGGTCGAATGTGTATCTTAACTCGAATGTACATCTTGTGCGGAATGTATGCCTTGAATCGAGTATGTACTAGCGAGTAGAGCACAGCTGTAACATGAGAGACGGCAGTTGAGGTTCTATTAGAGATTTAGTGGGTTCATTCACGGTTCGTATACTCGTAGACGAAGGGAGTTGCATTCTTCAAGTAGTGAAGGGTTCTTTCAATTTGAGAGATACAGGACGTGCACCAATTACAAGAATAGCCCAAAGATCGATTTAACTCGAGTAAGAGAGAAAATGTACAAAGAAGGTAAAAATAGTGTTCAGAAAAACAGCATTATGATGCTTATTTTAGTACAAAATATAATCAAATTCAAACTACCTATGCATCATCATCGTTGTCGCTGGAATCGAAACCCCTCGATGGCTTTCCAGCCTCCTCATCATTCTTGAGTTTTCCAAATCCTTCGTTGAAACTTGTCGCTCGTGATGGGTATGGCTCGTGACATTTGGCGGAATGTAGTCGCGGGTAATACCTTCGGTATGAAAAGTATGCAATGCTCATTCCAATGATGGAACCGCAAGTAACATCGTAAACGTCGTGTCTATTTCCCATCAGAAAAGTGCCAGAACAGAAGAAGAATTAGAGACTTACCGGTAATCCTCACACCGACTGATTGCAATCATAGCTGCCCCAAGCAAAGGCGCAAGTGCAATCAATGACTTGCCTAGATCCGTCCCAGGTCTGAAAATGTGCATCTGGCCTGCAAAGTAAAGTGCAATAAATCCCAGTCCACTGAAAGCAAAACTAGAATGACCAGACGGGAAACTCCTCCAGCCATCATGAAGAGTGTGGTGTACTGTCTCGGTGCAGACTTCGAATGTTACAAGCATATTATCTGGTGTTCCTGGTTTTGGTTTGCAGCGCGCTATTAAATCAGGACGAGGCCTTCCGACGGCGTTCTTGATCACGTCGGTGACAAAAAGAGTGAGCATTATGCTACAGAGAATTAGCACTTCAACATGATAAAAGAAGTGACGGATGTACCTGATTAACAATCCAAGAATGGTTACATGAAACTTGTGTACGCTTGACCTCGTAGCAGCCAATACCACCACTAATGTAATACAGGGCAATACGCCCGCATAGAAGATGTTCCACGGAACTGAAACCCTTTCGACCAAGGCATGTGGATATTGAAGATTGATATTGTTGATGAAGAACATGCGATGGAAAGGTTCGACAAAGTAGACAATCTGTTGGGATCGAATCAGTTGATGTTCCAGGTTCCGAAGAGGTCCACAAACCAGTATATAACCCGTTGTCAGTATTGCAATTCCTACATAATCTGGCGCATAGGTTTTCTACAGGCTGTCAATACGGAGTATCCAAGCAGACAAATGTTTGGACTACCAACCTCCCAAAACCTAGCTATCGATCCAATCCATCCGGTCTGGGCGGCAAGACCTCCATTCGAAGGACGAGGGCTGCGAGGAGGCATTATGCGACGTGCAAGGTACCGTACGAGCTATTGGGTTTTAAACATTGAATGTATTTCGGGAGAGTTTGACAAGATTTTCAAAAGCACAGTGGGATTTGGGCGGCTGCTGGACCTTGATGGTCGTGTGCTTCGCTTTCGGCCAGATGATGTGACAGCATTAAGCCAGCCTTGCTGACTAACTGACCAAGGCTAATCGACATCAGCCTCGGCGACGACCTTCCTCACACCTATTCGCTGGATCTCTCAAACGAAGGTGTCAACACCTTACTGTACTCAAAAACGTCAAAACAGTACTGATTTCTTTTCTATCACCATTTGCTACAATGGACGATCAACAGGCCCAAGGGCTCGCCGCAGCTTTCCCAAATCCACCCCCTTTCTGGAAGTCCTTTACCCCCGAAAACATCGAGCGCATTTCCGAATTGCGGACCCAGCAAGATGGCGCAAAGGAGATGACATATGATCCTGCAAAAGGTCTGCCGATTCGACTGTTAGATCTGCCAGCAGAGCTGCGATTCCTTCAGCCGCCTGAGCTACCAACAGGAGCTACCTACAGAGTGTTTGGAGATACCTACAATGTATGTGCAGGATTGCGGAGGCATTGGAGCTTTGATATCTAATGGGCGAATGCTGACGAAAACCATAGCTCGAAGATCCCCTTCCTACCCTGGAGGAAGCAAACGTAGTTCCCCTCTATACTCCTCCAGAATCAACGTCCTACGATGCCAAGAAATACGAAGACCACGCCTTTATTCTCAAACGCATGGCCAAATCGCTTCTACTCAACTTCCTAGAGCTGGTGGGAATATTTAGTGGGAATAATCCTATTGAGGTATGGCAATCTAGCAGTCAAACAAGCAAGGATATCTTGCTAACATGTTGTGCTCCATAGTATCAAGAGAAGATTGACGATTTGCGCACTATCTTTATCAACTTTCACCATCTCTTAAATACCTACCGGCCACATCAAGCGAGGGAGAGTTTGATACTTATGATTCAGTCGCAATTGGACCAGTCGAGGAAAGAGACACAGGGGATTCGAGAGATGAAGGCAAAAGTGGAGGGGATATTGGAAGGCTTGGGACAGGCCAAGTTGGCTGGATTCGACGATGCGATGGGAGTAAATGAGAAGGTACAAAAGCTGGAAGAGGGGAGAGATGTCTGGGAAGAGTTAGATACCATTTTTGGGTGAAGGAGAGGCACTGGGAGAAGGCTCAGATTGACCACGGAAAAACATCACGAAGTTGTCTTCGAAACATAGGTCCGGCATGCTACAGCTACCAAGGTCCACAATGGACGTTGGACAAGTTTGTGGGATGGATGTAATATATCGTTCTCTTCTAGAGCAAGGATCTAGGCAGAGGCAGGCATGATTCACATATGGGGGAAATCGAGGTGCATCAGAGCATTCACAGCAGAAGTTCTGTAGGTAGCGATACTTGGAAAAGACGACTGTCAGAACAAATGGGAAGCATATGTGCAATTCATCCCATACTCCAGCAAAACAAGTGTCATAATTCGTCAGCCCAAGATGTGCCCCTCGACCAAACACTCCTTTCCATCGCATCATCAACCCATCCCCCATCATTTCTCTGGGTTGTCCTCTCCACTCCAATTTATCCAAGTTTGTCTAATTTTCCCTTTCCTCCATCTCTCTACATGACCACGCAAGGAATAGGAATGCAGCAGCAGGAGTAGTCTCCGCAGTCAATGCACTTCGTACCTTCTCCACCGCTGGGCTTGACGATCGAGGAGATAGTCGAGGAGGCAGAGCTGCCCGGACCGTTACGGTTGACGAAAGAGGCGGGTGTAGATTGACACATTTTGTTTGTTTGTGGTGGTAAGTTGTGAGAGGGATTCTGGAGGCGGTGGATAATCAGTCGCTGTTTAGACAAGAGGATGAGACCAGTTTGAAATATCGCAGCTGGCGCAGAGAGAAGGGGTAGCGAGAGGATAAGCGTACGGTCTTTGTAATTTGAATTCAAGTTATTCTTGCACTTGGATCGATTGGCAGATTGTGTTGGAGTTTTGTCTAGGAGTTCTTGAGAAATCTGGATATGATGTCAGTGCCAGACCCCTTCTTGTGCTACTGCTGTATTTCCTCCCTTGTCTCTGCTTTATTTCAACTCTCGCCCACGATGGAGTTTACTTACAGGTTTGTTCGTCTGTTCGAGAGATTTCAGTGCGAATAGACTCAGACGAAACACTTGACCCTTTCATATATATGTTGTCGCCCATTTCCAAGGCTGAATCAAGCACCGTAGAACTTGGAACCGTCCACATCGACCCTGATTGGCGAAGGACCCAACGTCCGCGCAACCAAGGGGTGGCGCATGACGGTGATCAACATCTGAGATGGAGTTGAGACTGAGCAACAGGAGCAGAGGGCAAGAATGATGTGGTTTGTGTGTCATGAAGACAGTATCACACACAGCGACGGCAAGTGTTTCTATATCGCGAGTATCCCGGCTCCTCTTCCCTCATCTCACCCACACCCACCTCAGGTACAGTACATTTGCTGGCACCCGATTCCTGTGTTCGAACAGCTCGTACAACTAACTACCCGATCCAACCAACCGCGACCCCGGATTTTATTCCTTGAGTTCCTGCTCACACTGCACAGCACCACGAGTCGGCGAGAAGTCTCGAGGGCGAAGGATTCGTGTGCTTACAATGCCATCTTGATCGATAATCATTGACTCTGCATCGATTCGGCCTTGCAGGAGCTTGGGTGGTATCGTGTGTATGTACGTATCTCGTATAACTCTTTCACGCACTTGCTAGCACAGTTTTTGCCCATGCAGGTGTAGGGACACGCGGTTTGGTACTGCTACGTCCCGCCAGCCTCATCTCACACTGGTAGAGTTGCTCTCACTGCGAAGACGACCATCCGGCCGGGAGTATGTTTTCCTTTCTCTTCTCGTCCTAGATCTCACATCTCTCCAAGTGCTTTCATCGGGTATAGACATCTAGGTCTATCCTGTCGTGGAATCTCTTACCAGAATTAGGATGTGCAGTACAGTGCAGTATAGTACATATACTCAGTTACAGTAATCCTTCACAAACCCTCTTTTTCTCTCTCACAGCGGGGCCCTTGTTGCCGGTTGATGTGGTCTTGGCCGTGGCATCTCCATCTCGCTGCATGCCCATACGGAGTAATCAGCTCCAACTCTTGGATGGCGCTTAGCTACCAATTTTATCTCCTCCATCACCCCAATCAGCGGTGCACAATTTGCCCTCCCCCAAATGGCCCCAGTCAATTGACGCGCTGAACAGCCTGGATTTCTGGGGAGCAGCCGTTGCGCTTGTCAGTCAGCCCAGTGGCTGATAGCCAGCAGTTCCAGTCCGTTCCAGCGGGCTCCTTGTCCTCCTTCCAGCCTTCTTTCCCTCCGCCGCCGTTATTTCGCTCTCACCTCATCTCCGTCATCCTCCATGTCTTGATTTCTACAGCTCCCCACGGCCATCTTCTGTCGTTCTCTGATCGTGGCAGCGTCGTGTAAGATGGCGAATACTTTAGGTCGAGATTCCCATGGTACCACGCTCGCTACTGAGTCGCAAGTCTTCGAAGAACAAATGCGACCAGCCTCCTCCTCTGACTCGGTGGTCGACAACCTCCCACCCGTAAAAGGATTCGATTCAGCCCAGAAACAAGTCATACAGATGGTCTCCGAGTGCGAGGAGGCCGTGGATTGGGAAACAATCGCTCACTACTTGTCACGATGTCAATCGTCGCAATCGTCGCATTCCACGGTCGCGCAGAGCACATCATCCAACTACCAACCACCCATTTCACAACCTCCAACAACAGAATCAAATACCCCTCATCCAGACTTACTTTTGCGCCGAAACACCATCCCGCCCAGTATGAACAAAACACCAGCCAATACAGACCCTCCTCAGCCCATTCCGACGTCATCACCCCCTCCAAGCGGCGGTCTCTCGACGGGTGCGAAAGCCGGAATAGCTGGCGCTGCTGCTGTAGGAATTGTTATCGTTCTTGCCAGTCTTGTTGCATTTCACACACGCCGTCGGAAGAGGAAGTATGGTTACCGCTCAAAAGGGAAGGATGGAACAGTGGCAGATATAGAAGGGCACTTCCCAGTGCCAGGAGATAAGGGCGAAGGCGTGCCGATGATCTTTCATGGTCGAAAAGAGAGTAGAGAGACTGGCCTTGGAATTGAAATCATACCACTGGAAGGGGGGATCAGAAGTCCGGACTTTGGATCCGGCCATACACCTCTAATAAACACCGATTACAGCACCAGTATGCACAGTAATTTGGATTATCAAGCGTCACCAACAATGGAGAGCCATCGGATTTATAACAGTCCATCTTTGGGCTCCTATCGACCCAAAACAGCGCAGACAACATATTCAACGCATACAACGCACTCGTACGAATCTCGTGTCAGATCCACATCAATCGAAGACCCGCTCGACGATCCGGTATTTGAGCAACACAATCAGCGAGCAAGACCATCACATCCTCTCTCTGGTCTCTCGGAAGCCATTCCTCCTCCTCCTCTTGTAAAACGTGTACCTCATTCTATGGCCGATTATCAAAGCGCTGTACCTCTCGGCTTCGCCAACGGATTTGTGCAAGTAGAAAGAGAAGATGAACCTAGTCGCGAGACAACAACCACTGCCAGACGTGAAGAACCAGAACCAGAGACAAGTTCTCAGCTAGATATAAATGATGAGAGTGAAGGAGAGGATGGTCCAGATGGCGATGAAAGCCTACCAGTTTACGAAGAGACGCCTGCCGGCACAGCAGCCGCGGCAGCAGCAGCGAGACCTGAGAAGGAATTTAGACCGAGGGAGGACGATGATGGTGATGATACAGAGGAGGAGAGAGTGTTTGAGACCCATTTGACGAAATCTGAGCTGGGATGATGTTTTGTGAGGACAAATGTGTGTCGTTGCGATTATATCTGAGATGTGTGTGTTTCCAGATGAGAGATATGTAATGAAATAACGATACCCTTACCAAATGCGCCATACTTTTCTTGAAGGGGAATCTAACTTGGAGACTGGAAATAGCAATTCCAAATGTAGAATGCTACTCTGACCGTTGCCAAGAATACATTAGCTACCCAAACGACATACTACTCCCGAGTCAGTCAACCATTCTAACTCCAGAGTTTTTGAGTCCCGTCATTTGTCATTCGAGCGCTTTACGACTACTTCCTTCGCTCAAGACCTAGATTGGTGAGAAATACGACCTCGCAGCTCGCTTCGCTCACGAACTCAAGCAATCCATCAAGGCCCAAAGATTACCTAGTTCAGCAACTGTTCAATCATTCAGCCCCCGATTAGTGAACCTTCCCCATCTTCTGCTTTTCATACTAAAATAGCTGAATGCCGCCCAGACCTACTTCCAAGTTTTGAGATAATCTCTGCCGACGCCCTATAAGTGCTTGCTGTGCCACTCTTGTTTCCTGTACGAGGTACTTACCAACTTGGGGAACTCCGTCAATTTTCAACCTGGGAAATTTGAGGCTCCACTTTATTCTCTAACCGAACTCCTCATGATCTTCAACGACGGACCTCACTTCACGTATAAAAACACATCTGGTTTATTTTGGCGGACGGACTGTGCATCCTTTGGGCTTTGCATCGGCGGCATTTGCGTCACGATTTTCATGTTTTGATTGTTCAGAACTTCAGAATTAAGTTTAATTGATACTGTAGATAAGAACGACAGCAAGCCACATACAACGGTTTCTCAGCCACCTGCCTTGGGGATCTTCAGGTTACACTAACACCCCTCCATCATTATGGCGCCTCTCTCCCTGCGCCAGATATTCCTGTCTTCTATAGTTCTTTCGTCGGCGAAATTAGTCGCGGCGCAAGGGGGGATTCAAGAACCATTTTTGGATGAGGGAAGTGGCGATGGTTCGGAATGTCATAACGCTGTGAGATTTCCCCTTGCCTTGGTTGGTTGTTTGAGAACAGAGGAAGAGAGACGGGATAAGGGAGAGAAGGGAGAGAAGGGAGAAAAGAATGGAAGAAGAGAGATGGATAGATGCTGACTTTGAACATAGTGTACAGCGCTTGTTGCTGAGCTAGCAGAAATCACGCATTATGGCTCGACTTCTGATCTTCAGGGGTTTTCGGAGGGCTATTTTTCGGCTGCTCAGAGAGAAGTCGTTCCTGCTTGTGGTATGTTTGTTCTCATTCGAAGTCTGGTGTACCCTCAGCTGTGAACATTCTCTGTAAGTATTGAAACACATCCCTTCTAACCTTCATTTACAGTTGTCACACCTAAATCAGCCACACAAGTCTCAGAAACAATCACTCTCTTGCGCAATTACCCATGCCCATTAGCAGTCAAATCAGGAGGTCACGGTGTGTCAGCCGGCCTATCAAATGTTGCTGGTGGCATCACTATCGATCTCAGACTCCTCAATGAAGTTGAGTTTATCGGGGCTAAGGATTGGGATGGAGGACCCGTTGGAGAAAGCTATGGAGAGTGGAAAGGCGAGATTACCAGGGTTGGACCGGGAAATAGGTGGGGTGCTGTTTATGAAGCTCTGGAGCCTCTGGGTCGTGCTGTCGCTGGTGGAAGAGATACTAATGTGGGCGTGGGAGGATTCGTGATGGGAGGTAAATATTTCTGCGCTTTCCTTGTGGTTCACGAAAACGTTTCTGGCCAAGCCTTTGACCTCAAAGAGCAGATGCTGATTTTGAATAGGTGGAATATCTTTCCTCTCTCACAAATATGGCGTAAGCAGATCTGACATTTGACGAGATTTGCTACATTACTGACGCTCATCTTATAGTGGGCTGCAGATACAGTCCGCAACTTCCAAATCGTCCTACCAAATGGCACGCTGACAAACGTGAACCATGCCACAAACCCTTCACGTATGTTCACATACATCTTCCATTATTGTCGTCTCTAGACACGCGGTAGAGGCGCCTAGATAGACTCCCGAATTTGACTTTGTCATTTGATGAGCAGCACAGTACTAATCAACGCGTAAAAAGTATATTCTGCCCTTCGAGGTGGTGGTAACAACTTCGGCATAGTAACTCGTTTCGACATGGAAACATTCACACTACCGTACATCTGGGGTGGTTTCAGAGTTTGGCTCGTTTCTCCAGTCGAAATTGACGCCCGCCATGCAAAACTTGGGATCCGCACGGGGTCAGCTTTCACATTCGACAAGCTCACCCACTTCGATACACTCGGGAAAGCGCTACTCAAACCGTTATGGTACCTAGCATATTTATTCAACTATGGCATCACCGTCCCGGATTTTGTTTCTGCGTTCGCATCCGTCGTTCTCGCCAAAGATGTAGATATCGACTCCCATCTGTTCAACTCAATCTCCTACAGCCAACCCCTAGGTATCTACATGTTTTCTGGTCAGCTTGTGCATTCAAACCACTCAAACACCACGACGGAGCCGAAAGTCTTCTCGGAGCACAAGAAATTGAAGCCACTCTGGTCGGCTAGTCGATTCACCAACATCTCTAGTCTTGCTTCGGAAGTTTCAGAGTACTGTCCAAGGGGCATTCGGTACGTTTTATCCTTGTATTTTTGTTCCCTGGGATGAAGTGTCTCTTTCAGAACACTGTTGGCTAAATGAGAGAAATTCAGCAACTCATGGAAAGTCCAAACCATCCACGCCTCCCCTCGTGCTGGTGCTGCCTCAACCATGACTCTTGCCTCTTTCCTCGAAGCTGTAGCCGATATTTGGTTGGAAGAAACCCATCCGATAACACATATCACCCGAGTTAATCCTGCAATTACGTTCCATCTAATCACCAAGAACGAGATCAAGCTGTTCCAAAAGAATGAGGGTAACTCAATTGGTATTGGAGCCGAGGATGGACCTTTAGTTCGTGAGTGCCCACGCAGATCTCACGCCTCTTTCTTTCTACTCTTTCAAGCAGCCTCCCATAACCACCAGCTTTAAATCTTTCAAGTGCGACACGACTGACAATCTTTCCCGTAACAGAAATTCAAACAACAACATCATATCTTCCCAGTGCCCGTACTGTCGTAGCGGACGACAAAGCGGTGCAAAAGGCCTCAGATAACGTCTACAGGCGTGTTCGCGAGCTGGCGCAGAAGAATGGAATGGATCATCCATTTCAGTATATGAATTATGTGGAGGCGGATGTGGATGCTTACGCTGCTGTCGGAGAGGCAAATAGGGAATGGTTGAGGAAAGTGAAGAAGAGTGTCGTGGGGAAGGAGAGGTGGGATGTTGCTGGATTGAAAGTTTGAGTAAAGTGATGGACCAATTCGAAATAGATGAGATGAAAAGTAGAGGAGCTTGGATAAGGAAAGCCAGGATCTGGAGGTGGGGAAAGGTTGATTTGTGAGAAAGAAGTGCGATAGATCTACCGCGTTCAATCTGGTTATGGGGTAAAAGAGAAAGAATTGTCTGGCTAGAAGAAATAAATGGGTTTGGCAGGTAGATTTTATACAGAGCTTTTCTTCCAACTTCTCATACTGTTCTACACCCAAGTTTTCTGCTTCGTTAATGAGCTGGTAGGGCAGTTCCACGGTGTCACAATCATGATTTTACATTTGCTGGTTGCGGCATCATTTTCTTTGTAACCCACACCCATTTTGTTGAAGCTGCCACCGAAATAACAGGGGCTCTCTTCTTTGCAGCATTATTTAGATTTCCATTCTTCTCCTATTATCCGTCCCTAAGTCCAAGACTTCAGCACGATGAACCAAAATGCCCTCACCAACATTTGCAACATCGGAAGAGGATCAAGTATCCAATTCCCACAAACCCATTTATTTCATCGCCCCTTTTGCAATCATTTTCTTCCATTTAGGTCAGGAGACTTTAGGAAGGTGGTATTTCTACAGCGACAAGTTTAGTATTTCGCTGCTTGGCTTGGGCGTCTTCCAGTCTCGTAGTCATGCAGGATTTGTTCGTTGCGTCAACATCTTGAACGAGACGCATCAGTGGCGATACTCGGAATTTTCGATTGAGAAATGGTTTAATTAATGAGTTGCAGACGTGTTTAGGAGGTCGCAATGGCGCTCAGTTATGCGGCTTATCGGCGATTGGGTGGGTGAGTTTGACTCACTAGACCAGAAATCTGGACTGGCCACTTATGGAGCTTTTTATGCTAGGTCAAACCGAGCATGAATTACGTGCGAAATATTCTTTGCGCAGAAGTTGATACCTCTTCTACCGTCTCCTATTATTAGTTTTTTCCAGCATATTCGGGGCACGCAGCTTATCATCATTACCGAGGCGATGCGTACTTGTTGAAAACACCAATGAATCTGTTTAGCTAATCAACACAGACTATTGTTTTTAGCATTTTGACTTTCTTCTACATTTACAAACATGTCAATCGCAACAGTTCACATTGAATCTCAGACTTCTCTAGAAGGAACTTTTGGGCACCAAGTCCAAATACGTCGACAGATTGTGAATCGATCAAATCAGCTCTTCCTTTTAACAATGACTGACACAACTGCCTAGATCTTTGCTGTTCAATCCCCAATCAAAGAAGATTTTTAGGATGTAGATTCGACCGAAGACTTGGAAATCCTCTCTAACCGATTCGAGTTATTCCTCTACAACCCCTCCCGTCAAAAACGATCTGCAAGATTGCACATCGCCAATATTATTTTCGATGACAATGCATCTTCATCTCATTTCCAGTAGCTTTTTATTGTAATAGTGGGGATACATGGTAATAAGAGCCTTGAAAAACGGATCAAAACGTCCTAGTCGACCTCGAGCGCTGCCTTCGTCAATTTAAATATTGCACCGAACTCTCTGTAACTGGGCTGGGAGAGCTGGCCGACTCCAACTTCCGAGGATCCTATAATATTTAGGTTTTGACAACTGGAATTCCGGGTTTTCGCGTCCCTGGGACATTAACCATCGGCTGTTTCCATCGACCAGTCCTTCCAGTTGTAAAAAGCGATGACCTCGAAGTTCTCCATGCGTACGACTTGTGCACTCAATTGCAGATCTGCGAAAGATTTTACATTGCCAAGCAGGTTTCCTGTCCCTTAAATTGTTGCTTCGGGAGCTTCATTTTGTTTGCGATTTTCCGCTCAGCGCGTGTCAATTAAGTTAGCGAAAACGGTATAAGTGATGGAGAAGGTTGGGCGCCTTGAATTCGGATTAGCCATATTGTACTGGACACCACAAGGACTGAGTTTGGATTCTTACGCTCCGGGGCTTCGGGGGTCTTGTGGCACAATAGCAAAGTGTCCTAGGAGCTTTGACATGATTGCCAGTTCTCGCAAGTATCCTTGAGGCAGAAACGACATTGCAGTGGTATCTTGACCGCGGGATCATGGGTTTATCGACCTGCTTCGAAGTTCTTGCAGGTGCTCATATGCCAGAAATGACATGCGGGGGGTTGATTGTTGAGTTCATTCTTCTCTGCAGGTGTATGAGAGTATCGGCAAACTGAACCACTCTTGCATTTAGCCTTGAGTCAAAGGCGTCATTGAGATCGTGTCTAGTTTGCAGGATCATGAGAATATTGGCATGCTTTACCCTTCTTGCAAATTCCTTTGACCCAGAAATGGCACAGGGATCGTGTCGTGTCAGCTGCCCTGGTGGAAGCCATGGTCGAGGCAATGACATAAGATGGCCTGGTACTTGATTTTGTCGTGATCGGTGGACACCAAGCAAGAAATGTGTCGTGGGGATGTGCAACTGCGAACGAATAGGAAATTATTGCGAGGGGTGAACGTCGACGTCGATGCCAAGGCCGGCGTAAATAGACCAAAATTAAAACCTCATAGACATCCAACCCCGAATTTCTGACCGGCACCTGAATATTTTGTTAGTAGGGCGGTGGAGGTGCATTATCAGGTCTAGAGTCGCGTCGTCCTAAGATTCCTAAATGTCGTTCTGATCCCATCCTCCAGGGAATAAAGATATCTTGTTCCTCGCTTATCTCCCCAGGACTCGTGGCTTCGGGTAGAGGTCGAGGCTCAACACCAGAATGAAGTTCCACGTTGATAGTCGATTTCATGTTCTTATCATCTGTCAGTCACCAAACCTCATTCCTCTGGAGTTCCTGGAATCTTACCAAAATGCTGCCCTCCTTCCCGTATGAGAGTCCGACTAGAGCAACCAGAAAATGTTGCTGCATGACCGTGCAAGTCGTGAAGCTTGGAGTTAAGGTGGACGGAATTTTTGTATTTGCCCACAAATTCTGTGGAAGTTCATGCTCTAAGTTTGTACCGAGTTCTGTCTCTTGTCCCGTCGTTATTAGTTCTTTCCATGTCGTCCAAGTTCTCAAGTTTGGTCCCACGTTGACAGTCAGTTCCGTCAGAAGGCTTATAGTCAATGAGCGAATGAATAGCGAAGGTGTTGTAGTCATGCCTTCTTTTGCAATGACAAAGATCCCGAGAGGAAGACCGCTGCCAATGCGAAGTACTGCTGGTACAGGCAGAGCTGAAGTCAAGGTCACTGATCTCGAATCAACCACCAGAGGACTGCTTGGCGATGATACACCAGGAGAAAGCGGAAGTTCAAACCTCAGAACACGGGTACTCTTAGTCCGAGTAGGCTCCATCAAAGGAGGCGGTAAAATTGGATCCAGGGGCATGAAGTTGATGTATTCCTTGACCGCAAGATTGGACCTGAAGCGCCCAGGCCTGATAACCTTGACACGCAGGTAGTAATCAATTGTCGCGCTGCCATCGTTCTTGGTAGAGTGGAACTTGAACGAAGGAGGAAGCGTGCTTTTCAGATGCCTAATCCAGTCCTGCGGATCAGGGTTTTGACATGTCGACAAAACAGGGAAACGAAAGCTGAAAGGGATTATCGTTACCCCTTTCGACAATGAAAATCCTTTTGCTGGGACAGGCACATTGGGAAGTGGAAAGAGAGTCTCAGAAAATTTGAATAGCTACAGGCGAGGTCAGTACTTGTTACGTTTGGATGAGAATGTCAGTCGTGGGGGTCGTTACTTTGTGTGCATCGACAGCGTGAAGCTCACCATCTAGAGGATTGGTGGCGGCGGCGACTACACTTGATACAAGCTTTCCTGAAAGAGAGGAGGAGTTAGCCGCCATGCGATGCTTTTTCTGAACTTTGAGCACTTCAATGTGGGATGCCGATTCCAAGACATCGCGTGGGTCCTGAGCAGGGTAGGATTGTTCGGAAAGTTGCAGGAGAGAAGTTGAGATGCATGTGCATAAAACTACCTTGAAGCGTGAGGGTGACCCTGCTAATGGCATCGGCTCTCTGAAGCGAGAGGAGGACGTTCCCCTTGACCCAGTCAGTCGATGAGAAGAGGCCGGCCGTGTTTTCGGTATTGTGGAGTTCGATGGAGACTTTCATTTTCGAGGCTGATTCGCCATATATCGACCAGATGTCGACTGGCCAGGTTGAAGGGAAGTGGACGAGATCAGCACGGCGCAGACTGGTCCAACTCGGTTGAAGGATGGGAGAACAGCGAAAGAGCTACCCCGAGAGCGCGGATCGAGGTGACAGGGAAGCAAGGCAGCAAGGCAGCTTCAAGTACAAAGAAGTCCCAAGAAACCGGCCAAGAGTGTCAAGGGGGTGTCGCAAACTCAACTCTTTGCCAATTCTTTTCCAAGTCTGCTGGCTGTTTTCAAGCTTCACGAGGCGGTCTCACTCCGATTTCCGAGAAAGAAGAAGCAGGTTCAAGACTTCTTGGACGATTCTTGGAGATGCTTGAGATGCTTGGAGGAGAGACTTGGAAACGGTGCGGTTGGAGAGCGGTTGGAGAGCGGTTGGAGACTGGGCAGGGCAGCTATCTGTCATTTGAGAGCTAATTAGACATGAGGTTGTGAAGCTTTGGTGAGGAAAAGTCGGTGGCAACATGGTGCACACCACCAGATGCGATCCCCTGGCAATGAACACAGCGAATCATGAATCGACGGACTATCTAAAGGCGATCGCCCAACCACAACAACGACCAGGAAGAAAGCGAGATATGGATGAGTGGTTCTTGTGAGGGATCACGACGTCCCTCAATACCCGCACGTTAGTGTGATACCGGGGATCTCTACGCCGTGGAAGCACGTTGTTCTGCGATCTGATCTCCTTCTCGTCTGTCTACCACTACTAACCCGTCGGAGGGATTTGGCCGGGGGCATTGCAGTTGCGGTCCGTTTCTTTTGATTAGATTTGTGGACTTATTAGTTGTTCAATTGTTGATCTGATATTGGTCTGATAGTACTTGGAAGCCATGGCTGCTGCCTTCGAGTCAGGCCTGTCTGGGCAAGCGCCCAAGACTCGTCGTTTACGTAGGACAAGCAACCCGTAGACTTTCTCGAACGAGAGATGGCGTTCGCAGTTTGTTTCTTTTACTTCAGCTCTCGTCTGCTGGGTGTTCGGTCCATCCAGTGAAGAGAAGTCGTTGTTCTATGATGTATATTTAGCGCCGATTGTGTCATCCCTTGGCGCGTCGGCTCCTGCGAGGGGGTGCAGGCGGGGCAGGTGAGTGCAGATAGGTCACCCCCATGGAAATGTGCACGTAGGGAAGGCTACAGGAAGGTTACAGTAGGATATACTTCGTACAGCACAGCACTTCACACCCCACATCAACATCACGATACAACCAACGTCCAGCCTTCCCACCGCTCCATCCAGTGTCTCCCCCGCTGCACAACCCATGCACCGAGACGGCAACACCATCCCCCTCGACGACCCCTTCCCGCTCGTGATCGGCCATCTCCCACCACCTCCCACCACCTCCCACCATCCTTATTCTGCTTCCCCAAGACCACCGAGCACCGAGCGCGTGTCTTGCCCAAGCCTGGCTAAGGTGCTTGTCAAGGGCATGTGGGAGCTTGTCACTTTTGGTGGAGCTTGTTGTGAGCCAAGCCACATATTGACATTGGCCATAATGATGCCATCTAGAGCATCCTGGTCAGCATGCAAATATGGAGCATCAAATCCCAAAGATGCGCCCGAACTCTCGATGTGCCCAAAGTAGTCCGCGGGAGTGTCCCAAGAAACAATGGCACCTAGTCCTGGTTGCTGCCGACATAAGTAGCCCTGCATCTCCCCCCAGAAGAGAAGAAAGATCTTTGTGTATCCAGGTCCTCCTCCTCTGTCCTCTTCATCCTGAGATCGTGGCACGCGAGAACAGCATAGCAGCTTGACTTCTTTGCAAGGACAGCTTCGAAAGCCGTCAACATGACCTCCGTCCCAACCTCCACCAAGATCGGCCACGGCCTTGCCAAAGGTCTCGGTATCAATGTCCACTACCGCAACGATGCCACCGAGACTGCCACCACCACGGGTGAATCGATTGCCTCGTCCGGCCCTGACAACTATACCGAGCGTGAACCCACTGTGGGAGACTACTTCCGCCAGATTGCCCCAAATGGTGGAACTGTCAAGCACTACTTCATCGAGCTGTTCCCTTTCACCAAGTGGATCACTCGTTACAATACGACCTGGGCGGCTGGTGATTTGATTGCTGGTATGCCAATTGATTCATAGTTGCAGACCGTGAATAGATTGTTGAATTCCTCCTCTAGGTCTCACCGTTGGTGCTGTCGTCGTTCCCCAAGGTATGGCATACGCCCTTCTCGCCAAACTTCCTGCGGAGTATGGTCTTTACACTTCTTTCGTCGGTTTCCTCCTGTACTGGGCTTTCGCAACTTCTAAGGATATTACTATTGGTGTGAGTAGATTCTGCAGGTTCCATCTCCCTGCATCGTTCGTACTGACTTCCTATCTAGACCGTCGCTGTCATGTCTCAATTAGTTGGAAACATTGTGATCAAGGTGCAAGGCAAGCATCCAGACATTGAGGCACAAGAAATCGCAAGAGCTCTTGCTTTCATCTGTGGTGTCGTTGTGCTCTTCATTGGTCTCACCCGAACTGGCTGGATTGTAGAATGGATTTCGCTCACGGCCATCTGTGCTTTCATGACTGGTTCCGCCATCACCATTGCTGCTGGTCAAGTTCCCACGCTCTTGGGTATCTCTGGTGTCAACACCAGAGGATCTGCCTACCGAGTGATTATAGACACGCTCAAAGCGCTTCCCAATGCCAAACTTGATTCGGCAATGGGTGTATCCGCTTTGGCAATGCTCTATGGTCTTCGAATCATCTTCAGCCAACTTACCAAAAGATTCCCTCAGCGAAAGAAGCTTTGGTTCTTCCTCTCCACTCTACGTATTGCATTTGTTCTCCTTCTCTACATCCTCATCAGTTGGCTCGCCAACCGTCACGTCAAGGGCAACGCAAAGAAGGCCAAATTCAAGATTTTGGGACCAGTTCCAAGTGGTAAGTTATCCCCTCGCTTACGAAGTATAATGTTGGCTTTGAAGTCTCAGTGACCTCTCATGTGACAATTTGTCTCAATTCAACATCTGCCTTCCTTGCCTCATTCCCAAGAATAGCATTAACACTCAGCAGGTTTCAAACACGCCGGTGCACCAACTTTGAACTCTCGAACAATCAGTGCCTTTGCACCAGAGCTCCCAGCTGCTATCATCGTCCTCCTCATTGAACACATCGCCATCTCGAAGTCCTTTGGACGAATCAACAATTACGTATGTCTCCTTATGATATAACTTCAGAGATCATGGCTAACTTGTGGTTCAAGACGATCAACCCATCTCAAGAACTGGTTGCCATTGGTTTCTCTAACGTCTTTGGACCCTTCTTGGGTGGTTATCCAGCAACTGGCTCCTTCTCCCGTACTGCAATCAAGTCCAAGGCCGGAGTCCGAACCCCTCTTGCTGGTATTGTCACCGCCGTTGTCGTTCTTTTGGCTTTGTATGCGTTGACTTCTGTGTTCTTCTACATTCCATCCGCTTCCTTGGCGGCTGTCATTATCCACGCCGTGGGAGATTTGATCACCCCACCAGCCACTGTTTACCAATTCTGGGAAGTCTCGCCAATTGAAGTTCTCGTCTTCTTCCTTGGTGTATTCGTTTCCATCTTCACGAACATCGAGAATGGAATCTACGCCACCATGGGTTTCTCTGCAGCTATCATTTTCTTTAGAATCTCCAAGGCAAAGGGAAGATTCCTTGGTCACGCCAAGATCCACGGTTCCCAGAGCGCCAGCTATGCCGAAGACTCCAAGTCACCAAATGGACTTGACAGCATCATCAGTACCACTGGACCATTCTCTGGCCCATCGCGAGATGTATTCCTTCCTCTTGATCGTCACGATGGCTCCAACAGCGAGGTCAAGATCCAGTCCCCAAAACCTGGTGTTTTCATCTACCGATTCAGCGAAGGATTTAATTACCCCAACTCTCAACACTACTTTGAATACTTCACCGATGTCATCTTCAAGGAAACCAGGCGTACCACCGGTGACGCCTATGCTAAGCTCGGAGTAAGCTCACATTTTCCCCCGAATTTGAGGCATGTTGACTAACAAACACAGGATCGTCCATGGAACGACCCCGGACCAAAGAGAGGTCAAGAACTCGTCATCGACCACAGTCTCCCCATTCTCAAGGCCGTCATTCTTGATTTCTCCGCCGTTAATCAGGTCGACGTGTCTTCCATTCAAAACTTGGTCGATGTCCGAAACCAACTTGATCGTTACGCCGCCCCCGCCACCGTCAGTTGGCACATCGCTCACATCACCTCTCCATGGACTCGCCGTGCTCTCGCTGCTGCTGGTTTTGGATATCCCAAGTACAATAGTGTGGAATCTCAATGGAAGCCGATCATTTCTCTCGCCGAGTCCGATGAATTTGCTGCCCACGAGAAGCCCCGTGATGTTGAGAACCCAGATGAGATCAGCGAAAAGGGAGCCAACATTTCATCCTCATCATCTGGCTCGCGGAAGTCCACAGCTCCTCTCTATGGTACAAACAGACCTTTCTTCCACGTTGATGTTGCCAGTGCTTTGGAGAGTGCGAATGCCATCATTGACGCTTCTGAGCACTCTTAGTCGTCTTAGATTCAATTAGGATAGGTCAGTTGATTCTGCTGCTACTACTTTTGGCGTTGGGACATCTGTTTGGTGTTTCTGAAATTTGTCTTGTGGGATGATGATATTGAACATCATCAATTATGATACCATTTTGAACTTAATATTGAATAATATACCTTCGATTATCGATTGTACCCTGCAAGCTCCAAAGCTCCTATCATTGTGTTCTGTCCGCTGTTGGTGATCTATTGGGACCCGCCCAGGTAAAGTGTTTCTGATACTACAGTTCGAGCAAAAGTGGCGTTGCGTCCGTGGCAAAGCTGGGATACATGGTGCAATTATTCTGTGGAACCATTTCGAGGTACTGCAAGACATGATTCATATGTAGATACCGGCCCAATGGAACGTAAAATGTGTGAGCCTGTAGCACAAAGAAAAGCCGCTCAAAGATGCCCTTTCCGTGGTTGCAATACCGCCATGACGAGAAATAGTATGGTCGGCTTATTAGGAGTGACTTTGAGCTTGCAAGAAAGATAGCCACTAAATTAGCCGAGTCTGACATGAGATGTACTATATATGAATCACGGAATGCGCTCGTCTCGTAGAATTTGGGGATTCGAGGTTGTCACAATTGAGATCAAGCGAGAGGTCAACTAAAGTTCGCTTTTCAATTTTAGCGTCCGCTGTGAGATGACCTCGCAGATGCAGCCAATGAACATCCAGTAACAGCCTGCTTACCAATTATCCTCACACCTGAAGACGACACAGTCCTCCTCTTCTCAAGAACGTCGTAGTCTGCATCTAAAGTTGGCAAGCAGGCGCAGTTGACAGGAGATACAGAACAAGCCTCTTTGCAATCATGAGTAGCATGGAACTAAAGCAACAACAGAAAGGCGGCCACACTGCGGTGTGGAATACCAACCCTAAAGCTGACCCGTCATTTGCATGTATCCGATGCTGGAAACTCAAGAAGAAGTGTGATAAGACTTCTCCCCAGTGCCTAAGGTGTTCTTCGTATGTAGTTCTAAATAACAATCATCAAAAGATACAGTCTCAAGCTTCAGCTTACTGTACAATACTGACTTTCTTCCCAAAAGAGCAGGGATCCAGTGCGTTTATTCGGAACAGCCACCAACTGGAAGAATCACCATCACTCCTAGAGTTCCACAAGCGAATGGAGCACCGTCGGCCGCCCACACCTCTTCTGCAAAGATATCGGAAAAATATGGTACTATCGCACATAACGAACATTCCAGACTCGACGTAGTTGCCAGACCTACTCCGTTCTTCTTCTCGCTCCCAAATGAAGAGCTGCCTTCTCCAGACTCAGACTCGGCATCTGACTTTCCCTTCTCGGATACGACCGCTGTGTCACGGCTCGCTGCACCTATCTTCACTCCTTTTCACGCTATTAAGGATGAGATTGGTGAGGTATTTACCCGCTACCTTCGAACACTTAATACATGGCTTCCCATCATCACATCCTCACAAATCCCACTTCTCTCGCCTCAAGATGGATGCATCCCGGATCCAGAAACATGTACAATCTTACTAGCTATCTATCTCGTGACGAAGAGGCCTGTTGATGGTGGTAATTTGCACTCTTTGTATACGGGACTGAAGCGTTTCTACTCGACTTTGCACACAATCAGTAAACAGTCCGTACTTATCATTCAAGCTGGAATGCTTCTAGCGATCTACGAGCAAGGTCAAGCGTTTCATCAAGCTTCTTTCCTTACTATTGGTGCTTGTGTTCGTATGGGTCAGGCGAGTGGGATGCATCGAACGCTGCAGGTAGATTTGAATACCGCTGTCCCTGGACACGACGAAATGCAGCAGGACAGACATGTGTGGTGGTGTTTGGTGATTTTGGAAAGGTTTGCCTTCATACCCAGACAAATTATCCAGAAGCAAATACTGATCATCAATTACACAGGATATTATCACTCGCAAATCTCCACGAGCAACCTCCATTCGCTTCAGCCGCTCCAACTGTACGCAACTTCCTCCCCAGCTACTGGCCACTCACCAAACAACGTGATGGCGCCATTCAACTCGGCAACACGAAGAACGTATATTCTCTATTCCCAGAAGTCGACTTCCCCCATACGAATCCACTAGGGAAATCCGTACAAGCCGTGTACATGCTTTCCAAAGTCTTCGAGCATACTTCAAACACCGAGAGCACACCGGATTTTCGACAGGCTGAGGGGGACTACCTCGATCTATTGTTGCGGGGTTTTATGGAGAGGGCGATGGAAGAGGATTACCTGGTTGCTAATGAGACATGGAATCATTCTTGTGTGCCTTTTTATCTTCTCATGTGGTGAGTTCCCCTTTAATAGTTCGCAGAGTGTGTCTCGCTAAAAAGAACGACGCAGTGCCATGCTCCGTCTCCACAGCCATAGTCTAGCATGTAACTCCTACGGCAACAACCCCTCCTTCGCCGCCGCATCCCAAAGATCCGTCATGGCACTCAAAATGATCGCAAAAGTAGGAACCGAAAGTCGAGGAGCAGCACAGCAGGTGGCTGGGGATGACGAAAATGACTTTTTAAATGAATTCAACATGCCGCCTTTCTTGTTGACTGCCACGAGGGACGTGGCACTGGTTGGGTTGGATATGATCAGGCATAAGGTGGATGAGGAGTTTTGGAGGGGAATCGTGGCGTTTTATAGTAAGGCGTTTGAGATGGCGAAGGGGAAGTGGAGGTTGGCGGATGAGTATTTGAAGATGGTTGTGGATGAGGAGAATAAGTTGCGATGAATCAAGATGCCGAAATGTAATGGAATTTGAACCACAAAGAATGAGAAACAGGAACGAAAGTATTCTTAAGATGCGGAGGCATTTTTCGAAGTATCTCTTTACCAAGCACGACTCGAACCATAACACAGGACGCTACCCTTTTAATCATGGGTTATTATAGAAAAATCTGAATTGTTGGGGAAATGGAAGGCCACTTCCACAGTTAATTTTCTCATAAACATGAAAGGGACTACACTCCGAATCTTTCAATCCATCGGTATATCAAGTTGTATTCAAGTTGTCCCGAATACAAGGCACAGTGTAATCAATTTGGCAAGGTTGAGGAGGAAACTCTTGGAAAATTCCTAAAAGTCTTTAGTCCGCAGTGGATTCTCTATTCAAATTCTATTCTGGTATCACCGACTGACATGTTCATTTTTGTTTTCCAATGCGCTCATGCTTCTTCTCCTCCAAAATCAATGCTCTGTCTCTTCCCTTCAATTTGCTCTCTGTTTCAAAAAAGATATGCAGACTCAAGATCCCTTCACCTCACCAAGGTTCATGTTCTTCTCTTCTACAGGAGTTGCCATCTCTTCAGCCCAATCGCCTCCAGGTTTTGCCGAAACAACTGGTCCAGATGAAAGAGGTGGAAATTCATCGGGCAGCGGTACAGCTTGTCCTTGTGGTTTGCCTCCTCTTCCACCGCCTCTTGCAACTCGTGCTCCACCTCTGCCTCTGCCTCGTGTCTCATGATTGCCAGGTCTAGATGTTTGGCCGTTGTTTTGCTCGTCATCCTGCGTCGCATATCTGCTGTTTCCTAACCCACCCCGAGCGACTCCTCCAAAATTACCTCTCACATATTCCGAAGATCTACCCCTCTTGTCCACAATATCAGCATCGGTTTTCTCGCTATCCCATTCTCTAACTCCCTGTGCCCTCATCTTCCTTTCCCTATTCTTTGCTCTCTCTGACTCCATTGCCCGTGCGTTTTTGCTCTCTGCTATGGCTTTAACTCTGAGTTCCTTTGCTAACTCCTTCTCTCGGTGTTGGAATGCCGCTTGATCTGCCTGGGTTCTCTGGTGACGCTCGTTCTTTTGCGCACTGAAAATCGCCATCTTCTCCATCTTGGCGGCCATCTCCTCCTCTGTGGGCTTTTTGTGAGCAGGTCCTCCTGTGGCAGACCGATCGCCTCTTACAGCTGGAACTCGGCCACCAGTTTCTTGTGTTGGCGCACTGCTGGCAGGAGTGTGGGCTGCTTTTTCCGGTGCAGGTTCGACGCTCGAGGAGTCGACTTTATCAGCAGGAGTTTCTTCAATTTTATCTGGAGCTGGGACTGCAGCCGAAATCTGTTCGGGTTGATCCGCGTATTTTGATTGACCCATCCCATGTTGATTCATTCCCCCTCGTTGGTTTGATCCTCCTCCGCGACCTCCTCGACCTCCACGTTGTCTGTGATCTTGTCTACGATCTTGCTGTCTTGGAGCAAATCCACCTCGGCCATTGGCGCTTTCAGGTTTTGATTCCAGACGTACATCTCGAGAGCTGCTTGTGTAGTTGGAGGATTGGACAGCAGGTGTCGATTGGCTTTCGGGGGCTGTAGGTGTGTCTTCAATGACTATAGCAGGCTCGCTCACAGGCTCGAAATCATCTGCAAAGAGATCGTCGTCCGCTCTAGATTGCGCAAAGGGGTCCATGATGAAGCACCAATCGTGGTGGTTCTGTTGTGATTTGAGCACGAGGTGGGGGAGAGAATCGAGGTGAGTACGGACTTTACAGTGTCCGCGCTCGATGAGGGTTGATCTCTTCCTTCAAGTTGATTGATGAAATAACAACCGACAATCTCGATTGATGTATGAGGGTGAGATATGGTTTCCCGTCGGTGCTGTCCCTGGGTCGACACCGAGAATGGCGGGGTGTGGGAAGTTCTCCATTCATTGAGCGGTGAGTCTTGGCAGAAAATTACCAGGCCAGATCAATGTCCTTCCTTGGTGGTGGCGGGGAAAGCACCCACCACCCACCAGCCGGCCGAAGGCTGAGAATAGACTCTGGGGAAGGACAGCCACAGCCATGAATCACTTCCCACAGATTGATTTTGTTTGTGAAGAATGGATTTATTCTACATCGTTTGTTATTGCTATGAATATGATAACAAATAAAAGAAACACCGATGCCCTCAATAGCACGCGCTTACCGTTGGAAACTGTTTTGTGCCTGCGAGTACCTGATGTTCTCCGGAGCGATGATCTCATGCCTAGGCCCAGGCTTATTCCTTAGGTTGGCTATTCTTGAACCTTATTACCCGTCTCCTCCCCCTCAGACCTCCTCAAATGCCCCAAAAGCAACGTCAACTTTTCCTTTTGCCATTCAACAGTTTTCGTCTGCTCGTATAAGTTCTCGTAGGTGTTCCGCTCTGGAGTTGGGAAGGCAAGGTGATGTTGAAGCAGATCAGCACTCCTACGAGCCAGGTAACACTTGACTTCTTCGGCGCCTGCAAGACAAGGTGAATACTAATGCTCTCTAAGAAGCCAGTGCATTATTGAAATTCGGATCTGGCTTCTTTCTATTGATCCGCTTCACCACCACCTCACTTTGCGTATCCAAGAAGAGAAACAACGGTGCGCGAGGACGAGTCGGTACCAAGTATAAAAGATCACTTCTCCCTTTTTTCATCCGGACAACCCAAAACCGTCACACGCCCGCAGGATCAAATTCACGGCAGACATCCTAAAGCCTGTTCAAATTTAAAGGTCCAGCTCAGATAATCACGTCCGGCAGCCGAACAAAGGTCAAGATGTCGAACTCACCTCCCGCGCCAAGCTCTCCAGAGCAGTCCATTTCCTCATCATCCCCAACCACCACCAGACCTCCACAGAATACCAAAAGTCCATCTCGATTGACAGGTATCCACCGAACCATGTCTATCGACAGCAACACCCAAACAGCCCTCTCAAGACACCACTCTCTGCGCTGCCTGCTCCGCATCAAACTTCCTGAAACTTCTGAATCCGCATCTCACTTCATTGCCTTTGTCAATGAGGTGATCACCGAGTTTTGCGAGGTCCTGAGCGAATCTGGCTCAAAGAATTTCAATCATGATCTTCTTGCAGTCAAGCATGAAAAGGATCGAGCGGTGATCTTGTTCGATATCTTTGCAAAGGACTATCCAACGCCTTTTAGGACAAACATGATCAACTCTGTAAACAGGAGTGTTTACAAGGTGGGTGGAAGACAGAGTGGTTATTTCATCGTCAGGAGGAGGGATCTGGATGGGTTGGTTAGGAAGGAGTATGAGGCCATGAAGGATGGAATGGAGGGAGGTGTGCCTTACTTTGTGGGTACAGTGAAGAGGGATGGAAAAGGTCATGGAGAATCATCAGAAAACGGAGGAGAATCGAGTACTGCTAGAGGATCAACGGAAGGAGGAGAGTCAAGGGGTTCTCTTCCGTTGGGTAGTGATGAGAGTACATCTACGACAGGTGGAGCGGATGTGGAGGATGCTTTCACCTTTGGAGAGCCGATTGTCCTGGAGGATGACGACGGACTAGATGAGGATGAACTGATTGTGATGAGCGCAAAAAAGAACAGGTGTGTATGATAGCGAGAAGGGCGGGATGTCGGTTTGAGGGAGAACTTGAGGGTTGTAAAGCTGAAGAGTACTGTTAAAACACTAGGTAGGTTCACACAAATGAAATTGATGGTCAGGTGCTGATATTGACGAGCTGGTCTCGCCCTTCAGGTTTGGGACAGGACCAGGAGGTCTCAGGCGTTCAAGGATCCGAGAGCCACATGCATGAAGCGAAATTCCAACATAGAATTCATATTTTTCATTTGTTTTGATGCTGTGCCTGCATTATGAAGTGACTTCAATCGAGAAAAAATGGCAGCAGTTAAGCTATGCATATTTGCACGGACAAGCCGAAAGGACAAAATGACCAAATAGAACACCCCCTTAGCATACTCGAATTGCCGACAAAAAAGAACAGTAAAACCCAGATTAAGTAGCAAAGAATTAATGTGTCCTGTCCACTTATCACATTGCAAGCCTCTCTCATTCCTTCATGATTTCAAGATCAAGATGCGTTCCAGAATGATGGTACATGCTAGTGACAGACCTGATGTGAAGTTGTTCACATGCTCGTCTCTTGGTGTCCTCCTTCGATTAGGTGTCACCGTCTTCTCCGCCGCAAATCCAACACGTGTGTCGTCTTCACTGATATTTGGAAAAACATGGTAAGAAATGAGGGCAAAGTAAGATAAGCAAGGGCCAATACAAACTGGCTGGACTACAGCTAGGAGGACTTCTTATGAGGACAAGGAGAAGCTTATGCTGTTTTCTGGCCATGACATCATCTATTGTTACAATTCCTGCAAAATATCTATAAGGATGCAAGATTCAGCTAAACTT